>CAUZXS010001532.1:47500-117500 GCA_963585895.1 Sepioteuthis lessoniana
AACCGAAGGAAAGTGAAAAGAAAGATAAGTTCCTCGACCTTGCTAGGGAATTAAAAAAATATATTGAACATGAAGGTGACAATTACCCCAATCGTCATTGGTGCTTTTGGTCCAGTTACCAAAGGATTATTAAAGGGACTAGAGGACTTGGAGGTTGGAGGACGAGTGGAGACCATCCAAACAACAATATTATTGAGAACGGTCAGAATACGAAGAGTCCTGGAGACTTGAGGAGACTTGCTGTCACTCAAACTCCAGAAAAAAACCATCTGGGAAAACTGATGTGAAAAACTCTCAAGGAGTAAATAATAATAATAATAATAATAAGTAAAGTTGGCGACCGTAGTCGAGGGCGACCAGAAGGCTTCCTTTTCAATAGCTAGTACACCGAGGTGTAGGGGGAGGACGCTACTCCTTTCCCTGCATTACTCCACTTTAGCCTTGATATGTACTTTGCCAAGTGTTAAGCAAGGAGGTATCAAGTACCATTTTTAAAGTCTTTGGTATGACACAACCTGGGATTGAACCCCGGTCTCGTGGACCATTGGCAAACACTCTACCCACTAGACCAAATAATAATAATAATTATAAGCTAACGCTAGCGTGAAGAGGCTCTCAAAGGAGTACAAACCAACCAAACTACGGTATTGCTAAGATTGGTCAGAAAACTAAGAAAAGTCCTGGATACTTGAGGAGACTTGCTGCTACTCAAAATCCAGTGAGAAACCATCGGCTTGCGCAGGAGTGAAAAACTCTCAAAAGAGTAAAATAATAATAATAATATAGAAAATTAGAAGCGGTGATATCAATTGCAATTAGAGCGCTCGGTACAGTCACCAAAGGATTATTAAAGGGTCTGGAGAGGAGGTGCCCGTGGTGTAATGGTTATCGTCGCAGGAATTGGACAGGTGACATGAGTTCAAATCCTGGACGAAACTGATTGCATAGCACTAATACCCTTGGGAAATGTATGAATCCAATTATTCTCACTCCAGCTATGGGTAAATAGTAGGACAGACTGTTTCTTCAGCCTTGGTGAAGCAACTAGTCTAGGAGAAGGAAAACTCTGATATCAAACCTGTAAAACACTGCTTAAAAATTGACTTTGTGTCATATCCTGCCCGAGCGTAGGGGTTGGTAATAGGATTAAAGGGGCTGGAGAAAGTTGACATAAGTGAAGATCATATTGTTAAGATCAACCATTACAGTGAGAAGTGTCCTGGAGGCTTGAGGAGACTTGCTGTCACTCAATCTCCAGTGGAAGTGCATCAGCTAACGCTAATGTGGAAAACTCTCAAAGGAGTACAATAATAATTATGAAACTAAAAAAGGAGTTGCCCGTGGTGTAATGGTTATCGTCGTAGGATATGGACACGATGATACGAGTTCAAATCCTGGACGAGACTGATTGCATATCACATAGCACTAGTACCCTTGAGAAAGGTATGAATTCAATTATTCTCCCTCCAGCTAGATAAATAGTAAATAATTGGACAGACTGATTCTTCAGCCTTGGTGAGGCAACTAGTCTAGGAGAAGGAAAACTCTGAATTCAAACCTGTTAAACTCCGCTTAAAAATTGACCTTGTGTCATATCCAGCCCGAGTGGAGGGGTTGGTAAATATGATATGATAAAACTAAAAAAGATGTTCTTGGAGAGCTTGGAACGGTCCCAATGGTTTGGAAAAGGGACTGGAAGAGTAGGAAATCTGAGGATGAATCGAGACCATCCAAACTGCAGCATTGCTAAGATCAGCTAGAATACTGAGAAGAGTTCTGGAGACTTGAGGAAACTTGCTCTCCCCTCAGACTCCAGTGAAAGGCCGTCAACTAACACTGGTGGGGAAAAACTACTACTACTACTACTAATAATAATAATAATAACGGCAACTAAAGAATTATTAAAGGGCCTGGAAGATTTGGAAGTTGGCGACCGAGTGGAGACCATCCAAACAACAGCATTATTGAAAACGGCCAGAATACTGAGAAGAGTCCTGGAGACTTGTGGAGACTTGCTGTCACTCAATTTCCAGTGAAATACCATCAGCTTACGCTGATGTGAAAAACTCTAATGTGTAAATATTAATAATATCTCAGTTAGACGACTTTTTCAAGAGAAAAAGAGAAATTGCCGAATTGTGGGTTTTTGCTATGCCGGCTGACCACAGTAAAAAACAAAAAGAAAAATAAGTGTCTAGATCTTGCTAGGGAACTGAAAAAAACTGTGGAACATGAAAGTGACGGTGATACCAGTTGTAATTGGTGCACTTGGTAGAGTCACCAAAGCATTCGTACTAGGACAGGAAGACTTGGGGAAATGAGAGGTCGAGAAGAAACCGTCTAAACTATGGTATCGTTGAGACTGGCCAGAATGCTGAGATGAGTCCCGGAAACTGAGGAGACTTACTGTCACTCACTCCAGTGAGAAACTATCAGCTAACGCCGATGTGAAAAACTCTCAAAAGAGTAAAATAATAACAATAATAATAATAAATAGATAAATAGATAAAAACTAGTTATAAACAATTGTAATAGCAAAGAATGTACCGAGAAAATGTGTTGCAATTAAATTAAAAAAAAAAAAAAACCCACAAATACGATGGTGTTAAACTAATAAAGTAAAAAGTAAAGTTTGCCACCCGAAGGCTCCCTTTTCGATAGCTACTACACCAAGTTGTAGGGGAGGGCGCTACTCCTTTCCCTGTATAGCCCCACTATACCCTTGATCCGTACCTTATAATGCTGAGTGTTAAGCAAGGAGGCATGAAGTACCATTTTTTGAGTCTTTGGTATGACTCGACCTGGGATTGAACGCAGGTCACCCGGGCCATTGGCAAATCTTGGGCTATAACTTCCATAATAAAACATTTCTGCTTCAACATAACCTAATAATTTGTCGGGGGCTGTCCTCGTGGTGTAATGGTTAAAGCGATGGACTGCGGAATCGTAGGAAGCGAGTTCGTACTCCAGTCGCGCTATTACGTTCACTTTCGGGCAAATACCCTTGGGAAAGGTATGAACCCCCTAAACCTCCCAGCTATCGTTAAATAGTACCACTACTGTTCTTCTAGGAGAATAGCCTTGGCATTAAATAACCTACAAAGGTTGATATGCCATTAAAACAAAGAAACCAAACCAACCTAATAATTTGTCCTATTGTTTTATATACGTTATAGTTAGACAGTGCATATTGTCAGAAAATTGGGTAAAAGACTGATTCTTTATTCAAAAGTTGGTGACCGTAGTCGAGGGCAAACCGAAGGTTCCTTTTTCAATAACTATTACATTGAGGTGTAGGGGAGGGTGCTACTCCATTCCCATGATTGTTCCGCTTTACCCTTGATACGTACCTTATAATGTTAAGTGTTAACCAAGGAGGAATCAATAACCATTTTTTGGGTTTTTGGTATGACTCGACCTGGGATTGAACCTCGGTCTGCTAGGCCATTGGTGAACTCTCTTGGTCAATGGGTAAAAAATCAGTAGTTTTAAATTTTGAGATATTTTGTAAAAACTAAATAGATTAAAATAAAATAGAAATATTAAGAATATGATGTTCACTGAGCTATAAAAAGTATCTGGATTTGTATGAGTAAACAAAAAAAACCAAAAAAAAAAACCACAAATGTATATGTAAATATACTCAGATGTTGAGAAGCTTTATTTGTCTCTACTTCCCACCAACTAGAGAGGACTTGCCACTAGGTCAAGGATCCGATGATTGACTATAGTAGGGATTAGAGGAGAGGAAGGTCGGTACGAACCACGGCTTGAGCCATGCTTGACTATACTGGTTATCAGCCCACTTAGTGCAATGTAGGCCTGATGAGCCTTGCTGGACATGGACCCAAATTTGGGTCCAGGCACGTATGCCTGATTTTAGCTTAAACTTGACAGCCATGTCCAGTGCTATACAAGGGTGACAAAGGTGTCAATGATGCAGCTCGCCCACCTGAAGGTGGCCCAGCCGAAGCCGGGGGCCATACGGCCTCAAGTCTGCCTTTGCTGGCAGAATCCCCGCCCGGATCAAAGCCAAAAGCAAATTAATACCGTCGGCTTCATCCCCGGGGCGCGGTGCTCAGATGTTTAGAAGCGAGCATTCACGAAATTGAATGCGAAGTTGTTGGAGTGTAGATATTGACAAAGCTTAACCTGACACATGAAATAATTATGAAGATCACATTGCGGGTCATTTACTACAGCATTCACCTACACAAATAAACAAACAAACAAACAAACACACACACACACACACACACACACACACACACACACACACACACACACACACCTATATATGGTTTGAAATTAAGGAACAATTCATATTTGTACACGTCTATATTGTGGCCCAGTCGGCTGGGGCTAGAGAATACACTGACTGTAATTCTGCAGAGGGGTAAGATTTCCTCAGAGTATCCTGGATATGACATTAAACAATCTGATGATGAGGCTCCTTGATATCCTTGATCTCTGGGGATTGCGAAGTAACCCTTCATTGCCATCGCTCCCAGGTCCAGTATGACCCGAAGATGTAGTACCTGATAGGGTCCTGTCTATGAGCCAAATAGAACTAAAATGCGTACTTATGCTAAACTAAATTGTTTGATGTAGAACTATTTTCACATTTATCTGTGTGTAAATAAATAACTGATGTTAATTAAATTGTTAGTAATACATAGCAATATTGAGAACCATTTAATTTGGTGGACGAAACTGAATCGCTTAAAATATTTTTGATAGTTAAACTGTTTTCTTATGCTAAACAGAATCGTTAGAAATAGAATTGTTTATATGTATAAAAATGGATTTGGCATCTAAAAACCTAAATTGGTTGATATGCTATAAATCCAATCCAATCCAATCCAATCCAATCCAAGGCAAATATCCATTCTTTATTAAAATCATCGAAAAATACCAGAAAAAAAATCTTATATCTTTATTTGTTTAATTTTATCATGCAACATGTGTCAACACGTGGGATACTCTATCTTTATCAGCCACTAATCAGGGGTTATACTACAGTTTCAGTGGCTAAGGTGGTATTGCCACCCCTGGTGCCACCAGCAGCTTTTTCCATAGGACAAACGGAAGACAAACGGTGCAAAATATTCTCTTTGTAGTTTAAGTTCATGATGATATAAAAAGCGTGTGTGTGTGTACATATATATATATATATATATATATATATATATGAAAGTAGTATTTGTGTGTGTATTTCTCTCTCTCTCTCTCTCTCTATATATATATATATATATATATATATATTATTAGAGTAAATCACTTAAAATAAACGAATCTTCTGGGGTTTTTCGTTAGGAATGATCTGCATTTTTTTAATTAAAGGAAATGAGAATGAAATATGAATACGAATCATTTAATTCTTCCAAAATCGAAGTATCGAAATCATTACGGCTTGCCATAACAAACGGGACCCAGGAAAATTAAGGGTCTTCTAGTATATATTAAAGCGAGAGAAAGAGACTGAAAGACCGACGGAGATACGAGGTATTTTAGAAGCTTTAATCTGATATACGGATTGTGTTTACAAATGAGTGTGTTCTTGTGCGCTTCACAATCTTGAGTAAAAAAAAAAAAAAAAAGCCTAAGAAAAAATGACTAGTCTAAAACAATAAGTTCATGATTTGATAAGTATATATTAGATGAATCCTTAATGAAAAATTTTACCTAGATAATTTTGGAGTTATATGATTAATATTCACCATTGAATTAAGTGCATTGACAAAGAAGGTGAAAACACAAATATTTTTCCGTAAATAAATAATCATTTAAAGATTTACACATTTATATATATATATATATATATATATATATGTGTGTGTGTGTGTGTGTGTGTGTGTGTGTGTGTGTTTTCAAATAATATATTTTGGGGATTTTAAGTAAAACAATATAATGAATAACATGATGCAATCATTAGTTTTATTTACAAAGCTGAGCTTAATTAGATTCCAGTTCTCCACAAGGAAGTCCCCAAAGAGTATTGAACCCATTAACCCAAGGGATTGATCTACGTGAGTGACATTCTAAATATATCGTTTGAATAGGCATATAGTTGCAACTGCAATTGTATCAAATATAAATAACTTTCCATTAGAATAAATCATTTAATTTTTGTAAATATTTCTATTTCATTTTTTTTTAAAATAAAGTTTATTTTTCATAAAGAACCATTGAGATTTTTCGGTAAGATTTTTATTTGATGTAAAACATTTTATTTGATGTAAAACATTTGATAATTACAACACCCAAAATCAAAAAAAATATTTTTTTGTTTGTTTAATGGAATATCAACGTTCGATGCGGATTAAACACCAAAGCTAAACTTGTAGGACACCAGTCGTGTTATTTAACTCATAGTTATGGTGGTTGGGTGAGAGGGTTCATGCCTTCCCAAGGGTATTAGACTGAAAGTGATCGTAATAAAACAACTGGTGTTCAAATTTGCTTACCACACTGTCACAGTTCATCACGTTAGACCTTTTCCTATAATTACAAAAATTAGAGAAGAAGAAGAAGAAGAATAAGAAGAAGAAGAAGAAGAATGTCGTAATAAATGGTTGATATTAGACAATTGATTAGTTCAATTTAATCCAGAACATGGGATAAAGTGTGATGAAAAAACGACAGTATGGTTATGATTATCTTGCCTCAAAAATAATTACAGGTTTGTTTGTTTGTTTTTTTTTGGTGGTAAATCAACTTTGGTATGTTATTGTTGAAAACCATTAGTTGTTCGATTTAAACCGTAGCAGTGATAATAAGATGGATTTATAGATTTTCCAAGGTTGTCAGTCCGAAAGTGAACATAATAGCGCGAGTGGATCTTGAACTCGCTTACTTCGGGTCCTCAGTTCAGTCATTTCTCCACGGAGTCTCCCCGAAAACCATAACAAGAAATTGAGACTTTTATCTGGTGTGGAATATTGAATAATCGAAGCACCCAAGATTGAATAATAATTTTTAAAGTTTATAGAAGAAGAAGAAGAAGAAGAAGAAGAAGAAGAAGAAGAAGAACAACAACAACAACAACAACTTGAGAATGTGAAAAATCATTGGCGGAACGCTTGGAACAAATCTGCAAGAGCCTTTTAAAAAAAGAGACACTGTACTTGCAATGAGACCACTCAGACCACAGCACTGCTGAAATCGGCTGAGAATACACAGAAGAATCTTCGAGAAATGAGAAGACTTGCTGTTTCTAATAATGTAACACTACGGCGTCCAAATAGTCTGCTACGTTACATGTCAGAAGTCGTTACGCACGCAAATACAAAGCGACTCTGTTCTTGATACGAAAAATTTATTGATTTTACGGTTTTTGCAGTAGTCGCCACGAACCTCGAGAGATAGAATAAAGGATGTCCAACTCGAACTCTAACTGACCGACCGACCGACTGACTGACTAACTCCAACAAACTGACTGACCGACTCCTCAAATGCGTCTAAGAACTCTTCTGATGTGTATTCTACTAATTATTCTCTTAAATTCATTGTTTCTACCGTAGTCGTCACGAACAGAGAGAGATAAAAGAAAGGATGCCAAACTTCGACTGCGTCTGTCTCCGACAAGACTCGACTTCTAACTTACCCACCAACTGACTCACTAACTGTCTCTTAAAATTCTTATATATATTGTGCAAATTATTCTTTTAACCAATCAGATAATAACACGTAATCATAAAACTTTCCTGTGCCACTTCATTCTAACATCAGCTGACACGTATCCGCATGTCTATTTTAACATCTCGCCCACTGCCAATTTCACAACAAAGCTTTATGATGATAGTGGCTGACATGTGGTCACAACTAAGGTTCGACTGCCTGAGTTTTTCAACTCGAACTTGCAACTTCAAATTCAAAGTTTTAACTAGCACGCTTATGTATAACTAAGATAAAATAGTTGACTAAAATAATTGATTAAAACCCTTAGTTATATTGCAAGAATTTAGTGAAAATCACTAGGAAATTCTGGTGTGAAAACTAGCAAATAATAATCAGAAGACGAAACCTGTTAATTAACAAAAAGAAAAGAGCTTGTCATCAAGAGGTTTTGCTTGAAGAAACCAACAAGATAGACAAATACAAAAAATTGCTTGAAATAGAACTGTTTAATCATTTAACGGTGTTTAAACAAATGACTGATAATTAATTGAATTGTTAGTGATACATAGCAATACTTGGAACAATTTAACTTGGTTAGCATGCTCAACTGAATTATTTGAAAGAGAACTGTTTGATCATTTAACGGTGTATAAACAAATAACTGATATTTGATTTAATCGTTTGTGTTAAATTGCAATACTTGAAAATGTGCAAACAAATGATTAATAGTCAATGGAATAATTCGTAGTTGATAGAGATAAGTGAAATCATTTATCGATGTACAAAAAAATGAATTCAGGCTCGTTTAAAATTGTTATCAACAAAATATTTAGAAATCATAAATTTGATATATATTTATAAAAAGAATTTGGCATTGAATAACTTCCAATGGTTGATACGCCTTAAAACCAAAGTAAAACGAACAAACGAAGAGTGTGTTGTTAGCTGATGGGCTTTTTTACGGTTTGTTCGCTCGACTGGGTCCAAACTGCATCCAGAGGTTAGGGAGTGTTTTTAATAACATGTTAGCATTGTGTTAGGTATCCATCATATTCTTTGGAACAACTCTGTCTCTTTTATGAAGGACAGAACGTCATCTATGTTGACGTTCTCAAACATGTCATTCAAGCTATCAATTTTGAAGAATCTATATCTGATGAGAGCGAAAACTGTACATTGTATGAGAATGTGTTGCATAACAACTCTCTAATCAAACATAAAGAAACAAAATTATCTGTCTCAAAGCCATGGGTTAAATAGCATTACTACTGTTCTTCTAGTATGATGAAATTGGCATTAAATAACCCACGAAGGTTGATATGCCATTAAACAAAGAAACTGAAACCGATATACCTGTCATTGACGAATATAAATTCCTTGGATTTATACTCGACAAGATGTTAACATTGATTCCCACATGAAAAAAGGGTGATGAACTTTAAGTGGGCTGTGATACCAATCGTATTTGGAACGGTCTGAAAGAATTTGAAAAAAAAGATTAGGTAAACTGAAAATCAGAGGAAGATTTGAGACTATCCTGATTATAACACTGTACCCCGAAGAATTGAAGAGATCTGAAAAGACTTGGTATCCTTCAGACTCCAGAGAAAAACCTCTAGTTTGGGCTAGTGTAAAAAAAAAAATATCGCAAGAAGTGAAATGAGAGACTGATCAACTATTCGAAGTTAGAAGACCAGACTTTGAGTTGATTAAGAAAAAGAAAAAGACCCCCCCCCCAAAAAAAATTAGAATTTGCTGTCTGGTGGATTTTGTCGTTCGGGTGGATCTCAGCGTGAAAATAAAAGAAAGTGAAAAAAATAAGCAAATATTTGGACATTTCCCGAGAACTGAACAAATAGTCGAACATGAAGGTTAAGAAAATACCAGTTGTACTTGGTGCAGTTGGAACGGTTACAAAGAGCCTGAAGAAGGTATAGCGGTTTCAGGAAATTTTGTTATTTTCCCGAACACTATATTTTTTAAGCACACAAATGAATTACGAAACTCTGCTTTAACAACACAACAACGAAAGTTCTTTATTTGTAGCATGGAATGTGGTTTGCTTTTGGAAGCTGCAAGACTCGTGGTGTTTAGGCTTGTTGGATGTTTGAGACGAAATGGCTTAGCGGGATGTTGAGATGGCAGTGTGTTGTTGGACTTGTGAGGGATATGTTTAAAGTCACTGTGTATTTTTGTGTGTCTGGTATTTTTGGGGAGAGTGTGCGTTTTCTCCATTCATATGGACCAGAAGTGAAATGGTAGCTAGTGTGTCGAAAGCGGAGTTACGCTCGAATCGACATAGCCAATTTTTGGGGTGACATGAAGTGGTGCCTGTGGAAGGCATGCTGAATGTTTCTAATTTATGTTCAACTGGGATTCCTCGTAAAGAATCCATAAATTAGATGGTTCCCTCGTTGAGTGTCCATGTTGCTGCTGCTAGTGTTAAAGCCACAGGGAGATGTCCACACTGGGTGGCTTGTTTAGCTAAAAAGCATCGCTAAGCAGGGTCGACCAGAGGCACGTCTGTTCTGGTCGCCGTCTCAAGCCGAAGAGAGAGGTTTTGATGGCCGGAAATGAAGGTCCGGGCTGAATAGGATAAGTCATCCTGATTGGGTGAAATTCAGTGTTGAATTAAATAGCGCGCCAAACCAAAATACGAGATTTTCTTCTTCTCTACAAAGGGACTGGAGAAATTGGAAATTAGATGGAGAAACGAAATCATCCATACGACAGTACTAGTGAGATCGGCTAGAATATTAAGATTGGCCAGAATACTGAGAAGAGTCCTGAAGACTGGAGGAGACTTGCTGTCACTCAAACTTCAGTGAAAGACTATCAGCTAACACTGATGCGAAAACTCTCAAGGAGTAAACTCCTATGGGACTTTGACATACTCACGGATCACCTAATCTCGGCCAGAAGATCAGACATTATAATAATCAACAAAAAAAGAGAATTTGCAAAATTGTCGACTTTGCTGTCCCGGCTGACCACAGAATAAAACTGAAAGAATGTGAAAAGAAAAATAAGTACCTCGACCTTTCTGGGGAATTAAAAATACTATGGAACAGGAAGGTGACCATTATACAAATAGTGATTGGTGCTTTTGGCACAGTAACTAATGGATTATTAAAGGGCCTGGAGGACTTGGAAGTCGGCGGACGAGTGGAGACCATCCAAACAACAGCATTATTGAGAACGGATAGAATACTGAGAAGAGTCCTGGAGACTTGAGGAGACTTTCTGTTACTCAAACTACAGTGAAATTCCATCAGCTAACGCTGATGTAAAAATCTCTAATGAGTAAATAATAATAATGATAATAATAATAATAATGATATGGGGCTTTGACATACCCACGGATCACCTAATCTCGGCCAAAAGACCAGGCATAATAACAATCAACAAAAAAAAAAAAAAAAAAAGAAAACTTGCAAAATTGTCGACTTTGCTGTCCCGGCTGATCACATAATAAAACTGAAAGAATATGAAAAGAAGGATAAGTACCTCGGCCTTGCTAGAGAATTGAAAAAGCTGTGGAACATGAAATTGACGATTGAACCAATTGTGATTGGTGCTTTTGGCACAGTAACTAAAGGATTTTTAAAGGGCCTGGAGGACTTGGAAGTCTGAGGATGAGTGGAGACCATCCAAACGACAGCATTATTGAGAACGGCCAGAATACGAAGAAGAGTCCTGGAGACTTGAGGAGACTTGCTGTCACTCAAACTCCAGTGAAAAACTATCAGCTATCACTGATGTGAAAAACTCTGCTGGAGTAAATAATAATAATAATAATAATAATAATAATAATAATAAGAAGAAGAAGAAGAAGAAGAACCGGAGAGTTAAAAAAAAAGTTTGCTGACATTCAATTTCTAGCGATAACGATCAGGCATCAAATTAGTAAAATAAGGTTACTTGTATTGACTACTGGTGGTGTAATGGCTAGCAAGCTACACTTCCATGGGTGAGTTCGAATCTCATTGAGAGCCCCATTCATTCATCCTTATGTCACATCGAAGCAAAAATGTTCGTAAATTGTTACTAACAATAATATTTGTTAGTATGTCTCTAAAAGGACATTTTACGGCTAAAAAAATTTTCATCAGCAATTTAATTTCCTTAAAATCTAAAATGTAACACATTTCGGGGGATAAGTTGGCGAATTAACGTCAATAAAAACAGTCAATAAATCTCTCTTGTTTTTTTTTTTTTTTGTTACGACTCTTGGAGCGGAGAATATAAAAATCATCCATAATTTTTTTTAATTTTGACATTTTCAATTTACCATGTGTGTGTGTATGTGTGTAAAGAATATATCTAATTCTCTACAGGCGAGCAAAAGTCACAGTCACGTCACCTCTAACGGTTGTTTTTCAAACAATTCAGGCCAACTACACTATTTAAGTTTTAGTCTTTCATCTGATGTCACCGGCGTGTGATTAACATTCTCAGTGAAGAAAAAAATTATTAATACAACATAACAGTTTTCTGGGTTTCACAACCTGCACCACGCTATTCAATACCCGATATTGATAAACAATGGTCGAAATTACTCGCACAATATCAAAATAGTTTGAGGTTGTATTGGATTGTATTTACGTTAACATACATTGCAGTAAATTGGTTTTGGTTGGTTGGTTGGGTTTTATGGCCTATTCACCTTTGTAGGTTATTTAATGCCAAATCCATTTTTATGCATATAATCAGTTCTATTTTAAACAATTCAGTTTAGCATGAGTACTCAGTTAAATTGTCAAAAGGATTTCTATACAATCAATTCAGTCTAGTCAAACAGTTCTAATTCAAACCATTCAGTTTTGCATAAGTATGCAGTTTAGTTCTATTTAACCCATAGATAGGGCCCTATCAGGTGCTACCACTCCGGGCCAGAGTGGACCTGGGAACGATGGCAGTGAAGGGGTGTTCTGCATTCCCCAAAGCTCCAGCATCACTGGAACCTCACCAGCGTGGTAGCAACTGATATGGCAGTATCTATGGGTTAAATAGAACTAACGGCATACTTATGCTAAACTAAAACCGTACTTACATTTCAACTGCGTGCTTATGCTAAACTGAATTATTTGAAATAGAACTGTTTTTGACATTGAAACTGTATTTACACTAAACTGAATTGTTTATCATGGGACTGTTTTGACATTTAACTGTGTAAACAAAATCTGTATTTATACTAAACTGAATTAGCTGATATAGAATTCCTTGACTAAACTGATTAGCAAGAAAAAGAAGTGTTTTTCACAATTAAATTGTGAACTCATGCTAAACTGAATTATTTGAAATAGAACTGATTATTTACATAAAAATGGATTTGGCGTTAAGTAACCTACAAAGGTTGATATGCCATAAAACCCTACCAACCAAACAAATTAGATTGAAATATGGTGGTTTTAGGGAAGGCGAAGCTCGGGCACGAGCCGAAACTCGCACCCTACTGGACTATTAAGGTTATAAGTTCGATGGGTGCAAATTTCAAAAAACGTCGATCGGTTATATATATATATATATATATATATATGTGTGTGTGTGTGTGTGTGTCGCCCCCAGGTCCACTAGGGTCCGGAGTGGTAGCACCTGATATGGTCCTATCTATTGGTCAATTAGAACTAAAGTGTACTTATGCTAAACTGAATTGCCTGAAATAGAACTGTTTTGGGATTTGAATAACGTACTTATGCTAAAATAGATTGTTTGAAATATAACTATTTTGACATTGAAACTGTAGATCCACTAAACTGAATTGTTCGAAATTGAACTGTTTTGACATCTAACTGTGTGTAAACAAAAACTATACTTATACTAAACTGAATTGTTTTAATGAGAACTGTTTGATTAAACTGAAAAGCTTAAAATAGAAATGTTTTTGACAAATAAACTGTATACTTATGCTAAACTGAATTGTTTGAAATAGAATTGTTTATTTGTATGAAAATGGATCTGGTATTAGATAACCTACAAAGGTTGATATGCCATAAATTCCAAACAAACAAACAAACAAAATCCTCCACCAGATAAGGATCAGGAAGTGATTGGGTGTATATTGTTCTTAGCTAGCTGGGTTTGCGTGTCACATGGGGTATTAGGCGCCAACAGTCTTTGATTTATCTAACTTGTCGACTCTAAAATGTTTTTAAATTAAGAGTTAGCGTTGGTTAGATCTGTCCTCGATAAAAATCTATATACACGCATCCACTAGCAATGAACCATTATGTAAATATAAATATTAAATAGGAATATCTGAAACCATAAAACTATGGGCAAATTATTGATATCGAATGATGGTTTAGTTTGGTTTCTATGTTTAATGGTAAATCAACTTTCGGGAGTTATTTAATGCCGGATCTATGCTTGTAAAACAATAGTAGTGATACAGTCTGAACCATAGCTGGGGAGAAGGATAAGAAAGTTTTTACCTTTTCCAATGATATTTGGTCCGAAAGTGAACGTGATAGAGCGACTGGAGTTTGAACTCACTTACTACGATGCTGCAGTCTAGCACATTAGCCACTTTGCCTTGGAAACTTTCCCTCATACAAGTAAGTAGAAAAAAAACCTCCTCAGACACAAATGCACAAAAATGTATAGGAAGATGCATAATGTACGCGATTCTTTCACCAAGGGTATAAAATAACCTTACACGTGTTGCCATGAAGTTAAAAGCAACTTATCAATAATTACGAACAATTTAAGTATTTTTCTAATTAATTCAAACTGACCTTATTTCCTCGCTTGGTTTGTGGGTCTGGGTAGACAAATACCAGGAGCTCATTTCCAAGCGTTTTCTATATACGGTCAGGGCTGGAATGATAGCCCAGCGCTTAAGACGTTCCTGAAAGGGTTGGCTGGTTGGTGGGTTGGATTTTATGGCATATCAGCCTTGTAGGTTACTTAATGATAAATCCTTTTTCACACACACACACACACACACACACACACACACACACACACACACACACACACATATATATATATATATATATATATATATGATCTATAAGTAGATAATTTGTAGATAACATTTTCAAACGAGCGTGAGTTCACAGTTAAATGGTTTAAAGTATTTATATCTAACACAAATAATTCTATTTATTATTAATTATTCGTTGGCATCCAGTTAAATGGTTCCAAATATTGCTATATAATGCCAATAATTCAGTTTTTGCACGCAGTTATATGGTTTAAACTATTCTAATCAAACACAAATAATAATATTTACTATTAATCCTTTTTTACATACACTTAAATGGATTTAAGTATTGCTATTTGATGCCAATTCAATTTAACATCAGTCGTTTATTTGCACACAGTTAAATCTTTGAAGGGGAATGCCGAAACGACTAACTAATTTAAAAAACTTACCACTTCCCGTGGGGTGCTATACATATATATAGATATAGTATTCTTTGGTCCAGTTAAACCGGACTTGGGAGTAATTCCATCAGGACAAGAAATTATTCATGTGTGAATATTTAAATTTTCCTGGTAACAATAATACAGAGCAATAAATTCTTTAAGAAAAACAACAAAACCGGTCATATATATATATATATACATATATATATTTACAAATCTAATATCTACCAGTATTCACGGTACCAGAAAGAAAAAAAACCCCTGCCCGGAACAAGAGATAAAAGTATCTCGAATCACCGCCCAGGGGAAAAAGAAAAAAAATTTGGGTCAAAATGAAAGAAAAGACCAACCTCGTCCGACCCCTTAAAAAGAATGAAGGGATACGCAGCCAGTGGTCAAAAGAAAACCAAAAGCCCTCCGCGAATCCTGCAATGCTACAATTACTAAAGTGCTCAACACAAGACAATGGAGCCAATTATAAAATTAACTTAAATCGTGAGTCGAAAATCTTCTACTAAAGTTTCACCTTAACGGATCATCAGGAAGCCTAAGTTCGAACTAAGGTGAAACTTTAGTAGAAGATTTTCGACTCACGATTTAGGTTAATTTTTTTATACATATATATATATATATATATATATATATATGTGTGTGTGTGTGTGTGTATGTATGTGTGTATAAATATATATATCGTTGTATCACAACTTTTCAGTGTGGTTAGACACGCAGGAAGCTTCAAACTGGAATCAAAACCCGGCTAACTTTACGCTTGACACTCAACCATTTCACCCACCTTTCGGGGCAATTATAACGCATTTCTGTTTTGTTTACATTTTGTGCTATCGGATACCGGGATTTTCAATTCGTTGGAAGAGCTTTGCATTACGCGGGTGGCAGCCGTTAATTACTTCGACTGAATGGGGCAATTAAAGATACCCAATTCACCTGATTGCTCACCAAACCCCCGGCTAATTGTAAATTTTACCCCAAGAATGCAACACGAGGATTTTACGAGAATTCTTATGCACCATCCTACATAAAATGACGAATATCTATCTATCTATCTACCTGTTTGTATGTATGTATGTATGTATAACATATTTAACGTACTTATTTATCAAAGTCGTTTCATTCCAGTCTAAGTATCTCCACCTACCTATGACAATTTGTTCATGACAGTCGACTTGTATGTATGTATGTATGTTTTCACAGTTCACATAACCACGCGTCATAAAATATCTATCTATCTATCTATCACTGTGTAAATGTTACGGTTAATAGAGAACCAATGCTTTCAGCATAAGTAAATTGCAAGATGGCGCGTTGTCTTTTTATTTACTTTTTCTTAAACTCAAATACGAACATTAGATGATGTCTGTATATTTGATATGTGTACCACTTCACTTGTTTTTGACTTGTTATCCGGTGGAAGATGATTCCCGCCAAGTTTTTGAACCTGTACGTACTCAAGAGGATTGTCTGAAGAATTTCTTGTAATTCGGCTGATAGTGAGCATTTCTTGGTAAATTTTGAATGCAAAAACCTAGAAATAAAAAACAAAGTCATGCAGTTTCAATGTCGATCGGTTTGATGATTGCTCATTTACGGAACGAAAGGAAAACGCTATTCATATTGTATTTGATTGATGTACTGATAAGAACATGACTAAGAACTCTTGGTCCCTCTACTGTATTTCATATGTAAGGCAAGTCCAACTTAGTCTGGCACAGTATGCGACACCCTGGGAAAAAAAAACAAAATCACTTACAATGGTATGCTAAACAAGATCAACAACCATTGAACCTCATCAACAAATTGTTTCGTATCACACACGACACTCGTTGGTGGTGGTAGGGGGATTTTTGCTGTTCTGCAGAGATGAAGTCGGTGTATTTTATACCCCTACAGCCGACTGGGCTCGAATAATTTTTAAACAGATCTATTTGATTTATAGATGGGATCTTAACACGTACTACTACTCATAGTAGATCTGAGAGTAATGGCAATGAAGGAATACATAGCATTAACTAGATCTCCAGAACTGGGGCCTCAACATCAGACACAGTCAAGTGCCTTAACAGGACACTCTCGTTTTTGGTAGGCTTTTACCCTACTATAGGGGATACAGTGAGCGTATTTTATGGCGGTTGAAGTTGTGTTTAATTTTCGATTACTGAATGACAATGCTGTAGATTTTGGTTATAAATTATACCTAACAATATCCATTTTTGATATACAATGCACATGAGGAATTAATAAAATGATGGTGTCTTTGGTTTGCCGGGAAAATAACTTTTTGTTGGAGCAAATGTTAGGTATATATTTATTTACGGGCACTACTCTAAGTAGTCTTTAAAAATGATTTAATTTAATTTACAAAAATCCCAGCACCCTTTCTAGAAGTAATTTTGTTTTAAATGTCAGATACTAATTTAACTCCATGAATGTATATTTTTGGTGTGTTTTCATCAAATTTTGATAGCCTCTCTGCCTAGAAGAAAAACAGTTACACCATTTTGTGCTGCAAACAAAGGCACCAGTCGACGTTTAAAAGTAGCGGTTGGAGCATTTTATAATGCGCCGGCCTTCTCGCTGGTACACAACAGGCGCCGCACATAGTGCAATTGTTTGCGAGTTAGATTAGCTGACCATTGTTAACGAGATCGATTCTCCTGGAGTGTCCGATATTTCAAGTCTTGTACCAAATTAAGCTACGTTTAACCGTTACTCTACGTAGAGGTCATCTATATGTTATATAATTTAGGAAGGATTTTTTTCATATTATCATTTTTCGTGGGTTATATCTTATCTTTCGGTTTAGTTAGACTTAGAACTAGGTGATCACGCTCGCGCGGGGAGGATGTGCCAATCCCTGATGTCATAATAAAAACCCCGGATAAGAAATGGGATTTGAATGATGTCATGCCCGAAAGCGATTTTGGGTGATTTTTGAAAAAAAGCAGTTAGTTGAGATACGAACCTAGACGGGTCCAGTTGGGACTGCAGGGTGCACGCGTGTTTTTTGGGTCAGTGAGTTGAGATACGACGCTGGACGAAGCGAGTTGGAATTTGAAGCTGGCCGAGGCGAGTCCAGTTGGGGTCTACGTGATGCACCGCGCGTTGTTTGGTCTGATGGAACAGTCAGCACAATAAAAATTGTGTCTCTCTCTCCTCGTGTCGAAAGACTAAACTCAAGACGTCAATAAACGTTTCGTACCTGAACTAAAGAAAGTCATCTGTGTTTGGGGATTCCTATGCATATGAACATTTTACGTATCCGTATATTACACATATCCGTATCATGACTATATTAAATATATCAATATACACAAAGCTTAACCCAAAACTGCAAGTGCGAATCAAATTCCCTTTTGGAGCAATAGATTTTTTTTAGTCTTTAGTAACCCCAGTTCAATGACGACAGTTAAAATTTACTAAGTTTATCTTATTTAATAGGATGACTGTTTTATAAGTTAGTGGGTTATTCGGTTGGTTTTACGGTATATCAACATTTGATGGGTTATTTTATTCCGAAGTTTGTTTAAAAATTTTACACAACGTCTATTTTTTGGGATTTTTTTTATATCTCTTCGCGTGGAATGAGGTCAATGTACGAGGAGCATACGATAAGTTTCCAGACTTTTTTTTTCGCATGGGCACTTCTATCGATAGTACACACATGAAACTCTTGTCCCCTTCGAAGTAATCTTTTCCAGCTGCAATGCACTTATTGTACCGTTCCAACAACTTCTGGAAGGCCCCATGGGAGTCCTCTTGTGTGAGCGTGTCACTGACCTTCCTCACAGCCTCTTTCATCTCCTCAATTGTCTCATAAAGACAGCCTCAGAGCTTAGAGAATAACAAAAAGTCACCGGGAGCAAGGTCTGGACTATAGGGAGGCTTGGTCAAATAGTCTGTGACGAGGATGGAGTTGTGGACTGGTGTACTGTTCTGGTGGAAATGCCACTGACCCGATTTGAAGAGTGCTAGCCTCTTCCGACGGAATCCCTTCCTGAACTCCCTTAAAACCTCAACATAGTAACCCTAACCCTAAGCCTAACCCTTTGGCCAATCAATTCTGTTCTATTGACTTTTTTACTCCTCCCACACCTCTCATCATTCCTCACAGACTCCCTGCCTTTCTTGAATCTCGTATGCCACTCAAAAACTGACGCTCAATTCATGCAAGATGGTCCAAAATTAGTCTGAATTTTCTTGCATTTCGTTCTTCTAAATGGTCAGATTGCATTTTTGAAATTAACCAGCTGTGACAATGAGGCTTTAGTAGGGTGTATTCCAATTCCTGCTGTAGCTGTTCATTTAAACTTGAAATCATAAAAATTGGTCAGTCATCTCATAAGATGTATAGCAATAACATACAATAAATAAATAATGAAATAAAATCCCAGTCTTTTAGTTTTTAACAGGATTTATCCCGCTGTCAAGTTGTTGGATAGCGACTTGAAAATTGTCTTCTATCGCATCGAGCCGGTGGATGAGGGATTGAATAAATCATACATGGTCATTTAATTATTGAACGGGCCTCACGTTGCTCAACATCTCTGATCTAACAAAAACCCATACTTTAAGCGTGACCAGGGCGTAAATAGAAGTATGTCTTTGTCAGGGTCGAAACAGAACTCTTCCTACAATGGCCCATTTCAATAACTTTATATTTGCTCGGATTTGAAACTAGACGATTATAAAATTATAAAATTTATGGCAACTTTGCTGATTCTTGAATACTAATCAGTTGTCAGACACGTTTGTCAATTTCTTTAATGAATACGTTACATTTATCAAATAAGTGATGTTAGAAGATATTATCTCCAGAATGGTATTATGAAGTTAGGATGCTATAGAATTTCATTACAGTAACGATTATCCGAATTACAAATCATACCCTTATTTGAATAAATTAAAGAGATGGCAGCAAAATGCTCCATAACGAAATAAATATTTGGAATTCTCTCTTGATCTGGTCTTGTGAAGAATGCGACGTTGTCTTAAATTTTATTCTTTCATAAGAATAGAAAATGAACGTCAATGAACACGTTGAAAAATGACTGAAACGAAAAAGGTATGGGATTCTATTTCACGTTCACTAAGTCTGTTGGGTACAGAATATGCTGACTGTATCCCTTCAAAGGGCTAACACCCCATCTTAAAAAAAGAGGTAGTCGTAGCTAAGAAACCAAGATGCATCTGTAAATCTGGGGATTCTGGAGTAACCCCTTTGTTACCATAAATATCAGGTCCGCTCCGGCAGAAGTGTTAGTAACTTGACGTTCATCTCCGGGTCAATTGAGGAGACCCCATGGCGTAATGGATAAAAAGCTGGACTACAGTGACGAAGTAAGTGAGTTCAAACTCAGGTTGCGCTATTACGCTCTCTTTCGGACTAACACCGTGGGGGAAAGGCACGTCATAACTATCATGTCGCGCCTTCAGCATGGATATCCCTGACCCTCTCCCTGACCCTTCTCTATCGTCCATTGCTTCCGGCAGGTCTTCAAGGCTACATCCTGTATCGTCACAGAGCTGTTGTATGTAGGTTCTAGCTCGTCCATGTGAAGGGGTCCCCTGAAATACATCACTTTTGAGTTCGTCCCTACTTCTCCAGCAGTGTCTCGCATGTCAGGTTCGCTTAACTTGATAGTTTTCGCGATAGGTGGTAAGTGGCCATGCAACTGCTGCTTTATGGGGTGCTGCCTCCCAGACTTCAATATTGCTTGCAGCATTCTTGTGTAGTTGCCGTCAAGCTTTTTCTCTATACGTTTTGTTAGCGTCCACGTAGTGCATCCATACAGCAGTACCGACACGACCGCTAAGGCATGTACTCTCCATTTATGTTTTAAATAATATCACTACCGTGTTTTTACAACGATGGCTTTAGCATTAAATAACCCTCGAATGTCTATATCCCATTAAAAAAAAAAGAAAAAAAACAGACCAAACTCTCTCTGGATCAAATCGTTCCGTTTAAAAATTATTCGTGTCGCTTGGATCGTGTGAAAAAACAAAACAAGCGAAAAATCCTCTTAAGAAACAGCTATACAAAAATGTACATATTAATGCACTATGAACGCGATTCCCTACCCATCAGTTATAAAATTACCCAAGATGAGTCCATATACAATTGAAATCAATCTATCTATTTCATATGTGGCTGTGGTTATTTAGTAAGTTTCAGTTTCATGACAGGTCAAACCTTATAGGTTATTTAATGCCTTTTAGAACAGAAATGATTCTTTTTAAGAATAAGGTAGTTTATACCTTTCCCAAGAAAGTAATTGTAATAGCGAGACTGGAGTTTGAACTCGCTTACTACAATTCCGCAGTTCATCGCCTTAACCATTACACCACGAGGACATCCTTTATTTAGTAAGCTTTCAATACACATAGTTTACAACTAAAAGCCTAGCTGTAACACAAAAGTTCAGATCAATTCACTACAGCTATGGTTACTGGAGACTCGATTATTCAGAATTCCACCTTGATGGAGTACTCATTCTATTAGGGTGTACTAATGAGAAATTAACTTATAATTTGTGTATTTTTGCCGTAAGATTTGAAACCCTTTCCCTGGAGAACTACACTACGTCAGCATGGCTAAGAATACACTAACAGTACCTCCTACTCGGGGAGAAGAATCCTGCCTTAAAAGTTGGTGCCCTGGGTATGCATTAGGTCTGAGGATTGTGGAATATATTTTCATTGCTATTACTTCCAGATAAACGCGACCTCTTGTCCAATTATTAGTCCAATAGATCTGTTTATAAATTATTTATATCAGGTAAGAATACTTGATACCATATAAATGTAATTTATTTGTACGAGGGTCATTCAATAAATAAGGTAAATTATGCTTGTGAGTAAACAATGCTTGCGACTGTAAACAATGCTTCTAATTGTCAAAATAGGAAACATTGTTTACAGTCGTACGTTTTTTAAGGCAATCAAGGGTGATGTGTCTTTTCATGTTCCACAAAGTTCAGTATGACCTTCTTTACTAACCATTGCATCCGGGATATTTTCTTTACTAGTGAATTTGTCTACTTCCACTGCATGGATTGGTTTTTCGGTAAAGGATTGTTGTAACAACCCAATGGTTTACCAATTTGTATACTTTTTTTTTACAAAGCCATTCTTCTATGTAGACATCATCTATTCTAATGGTGTAACATACCCAGATATGAATACGTGAAATAGACATATACATACTGGTACGCAGAACGTTCATAATGTCCATAACGCACATATATATAACATAGGAATCCCGAAACACAAAAAAACAAACACTTACGACTTCTTAGTTCAGGTACGAAACTTTTTATTACCTTTGAGTTAAAAGGTTTTTCGATATAAGTAGAGAGAGACACACACAATCCTTCTATGCTGTCTGCTTTTACATCGTCAGCTCTCAACCCAACTAACACGCGGCGCCCGTAGTTCACAAATTCGTCTGGCCACGACGAGCCTAGAAAGTCAACCTTCTTCTTCCCAGGCAGGAACTCAACTAACTGGCTTTTCTCAAACCTCAGCCCACGCTTCCGGTGCGTGACGCCACTCACATCCCTGGTCACATCCCCTATCTGGAATTTTTATTGTAACATCTCTGAATGACACGTCCGCTCCGCACGTGCGTGAACACCTGCGCTCATGTTTGCACCTAAATAACCCATGCACAGAGCCGAAATGGTCTCAGCCTAACTAAACCCAAAGGCAAGATATATAAAACGAAATCCCTCGGCCATTATATTACAATGGTTTGTACTTCTTAGTCTCCGAAAATCCTGATTGCCCATTAAGTTGGGGCTGTAGAATATGCCGACTACACCCCTACAGAGGGGTAAGACCCCCCCACCGCAATGAGTGTCCTGAATATGACACTAAACAATCTAATGGTGAGGTTTCAGTAATGTTAGGGCTTTTGGGAATGCGGAGGCCTCCTTCATTGCCATTGCTCCAATGTCAATTCTTGTCCGGCGTGCTAGCACGTGATGGAGCCCTATCTAGGGGTCAAATAGTACTAACGGCATACTTATGCTAAACTGAATTGTTTGACTAAACTGAATAGCTTGACATAGAAATGTTTTGACAATTAAACTGTACTTACATTTAAATTGCGTGCTAATGCTAAACTGAATTATTTGAAATGGAACTGTTTTTTGACATTGAAACTCTACTGACACTCAACTGATTTGTTTAATATAGAGCTGTTTTGACAGAATTAGCTGAATTAGAACTGCTTGACTATACTGTATAGCTTGAAATAGAAGTGTTTTTCACAGTTAAATATACTTACATTTAAACTGTGTACTTATCCTAAACTGAATTGTTTGAAATAGAACTATTTGTATAAGAATGGATTTGGCGTTAAATAGAATAAAAACAGAAATTTCTAGCAGATTAAAGTAATTTTTGCGAGGAAATAATTCTAAATAATGAAGAATTTACATTTATGGAGAACATTTATGAAATAAAGAATATTTTGCCTTTTTTCAAAAGAATTCATTTTATTTATCGAATGAGCTTCCTATTGAGAATTGCTACTTCAATCTATAATCTTTTTCTCAGATTACTATTATATGTTTCTTGAAATTATATAACTGTGTGCAAACAAATGAATAATTACTTGAAATTATATAATTGCGTATAAAACCTTTAGCATTAGAAAAGAAACCAGGCAACTGTGTGCAAATTATTTGTATTAGATAGGAATACTACATATCATATAACTAGAGTAACTTATTTGTTTTTGGAATTGCCACTCTCAGATATAATTGTTTAATAAGGATTATTATTTTACTCATTTGAGAGTTCTTCACACCGGCCTTAGCTGACAGTTTCCCAGTGGAGTCTGAGTGACAGTAAGTCTCCTCTAATGTCCAGGACTCTTCTTAGTATTCTGACCGATATCAACAACGCTGTAGTCTCTCAGTCCCTTTAATTGTCCGTTAGCTACTGTGCCGAATGCACCAATCACTATTGGTATAATCGTCACCTTCATGTTCCATTGTTTTTTTTAATTCCCTAAAAAAAAGGTCGAGGTACTTCTGGTTTTCTGGCGGAAATTTGAAGATCCGTTTGTATGTCAAAGTCCCATAGGAGTTTATGTGTGTCATTCTCCTGGACAGCTGCTAGGTTATTCATATACCATTTGTTCGTATGGTCAAATTTAAATTTCTTGAACATCTCCCAGTACACCCATCTCCGCTAGTCCCTGTGGCGACACATTCATGACTCTATCGAGCACGCCATTTACAGTTGGTGTCTCGGTCACTTTCATGTTACAAAGTTTTTCAGTTCTATTGCAAAGTGTTATTAATTGTCTTTTTTTTTTCATTTTCCTTCAGTTTTACCCTCTGGTCGGAACGACAAAATCTACAGTTCAGCAGGTTCTCTTTATTATTATTATTATCATTATTATTATTATTATTATTATTATTTACTTATTTGAGTTTTTCACGTCAGCGTTAGCTGATGGTCTTTCTCTGGAGTTTGAGTGACAGCAAGTCTCCTCAACTCTCCGGGATTCTTCTCTGTATTCTGGCCGTTCTCAATAATGAAGTAGTTTGAATGATCTCCACTCGTCTACAGACTTCCTAGTCCTCCAGTCCCTTTAATAATCCTTTAGTTACTGTACCAAAAGCACCAAATACAATTGGTATAATTGTCACCTGCATGTTCCATAGTTTTTTTCTGTTCCTTAGCAAGGTCCAGGTACTTATCCTTCTTTTCACATTCTTTCACTTTTATTCTGTGGTCAGCCGGGACAGTAAAGTCGACAATTTTGCAATTTCTCTTTTTTCTTGTTGATTATTATTAGGTCTGGTCTTCTGGCCAAATTAGGTGATCCGTTTGTATGTCAAAGTCCCATCGGAGTTTATGAGTGTTACTTTCTAGGACAGGTGCTGGGTTGTGCGTATACCATTCGTTTGTATGGTCAAATTTAATTTTCTGCGCTAATTTGCTGCATTCGCTTATTATGTGATTGATGGTTTCATCTCTGTCACCGCATTGCCTACTTTTGCTATTTTGTTGCGTCTTATCTATTCTCGCTTCGATACGATTTGTTTTTACGGCGATGTTTTGTGCTGCCATTAGGAGAGATTCTGTTTCTCTCTTAAAGTTTCCTTTTCTTAGCCACAAATATTATTATTATTATTACTCATTAGAGTTTTTCACATCAGCGTAAGCTGATGGTCTTTCACCGGAGATTAAGTGACAGCAAGTCTCCTCAACTATCCAGGACTCTTCTCCATATTCTGGCCGTTTTCAATAATGCTGTTGTTTGGATAGTCTCCACTCGGCCACCGACTTCCAAATCTTCCAGGCCCTTTCAAAATCCATTAGTTACCGTGCCAAAAGCACAATTACAATTGGTATAATTGTCACCTTCATATTCCATAGTTTTTCAATTCTCTAGTAAGGTCGAGGTATTTATCTCTCTTTTCACATTCTTTCAGTTTTATTCTGTCTTCAGACGGGACAGCAAAGTCCACAATTTTGCAATTTCTCATTTCTTGTTGTTGATTATTATAAGGTCTAGTCTTCTGGCCGAGATTAGGTGATCCGTTTGTATATCAAAATTCCATAGGAGTTTGTGTGTGTCATTTTCTAGGACAGGTGCTGGGTTGTGCATATACCATTTGTTGGCATGGTCAAATCTAATTTTCTTGCACATTTCCTAGTGGATCAACTTGCATACCCAGTCGTGCCTCGCCTTGTACTCCTGCTGTGGCAATTTGCTGCATTCGCTTTTTGTGTGATTGATGGTTTCATCTCTGTCACCGCATAGTCTACATTTGCTATTTTGTTGCATCTTATCAACCCTCGCCTTGATATGATTGGTTTTTATGGCGCTGTTTTGTGCTGCCATTAGGAGGGATTAGGGTTTTTCTCATCAGCTTTAGCTGATAGTTTTTCACTGAAATTTGAGTGACAGCAAGTTTCCTCAAGTCTCCAGGACTCTTCTCGGTATTCTGGTTGATCTCAATAATGTATTAGTTTGGATGGTCTCCACTCGTTTCTTATTTCCAAATCCTCCAGTCCTTGAATCAATCCATTGGTGACAGCACCAATAGCACCATTTATAATAGGTATAATCGTCACTTTCATGTTCCACTTTTTTTATATTTTATTTTTTATTATGTTTTAAAATCTAAAAAAAGAAAAATTATTTATATTTTTATTTTTTATTTCTATTTTATTTCATTTTTATTGTTGTTGTTTGAAAGCGTTGAACAGTGAGCAAAAATATCTCTCAGGAAACAACAGCACAAAAAATATAAATGTAAATGTACTATGAACGCAATTTCCTAACCTGTAGGCATAAAATAACTGTGGATGAATTGACGTGCCGTTAAAATCAATCAATTAATCAATGTATCAATGTTATCTAATAGCCGAGGGATTTCGGTTCATGCTTTTGAGTTTAGTTAGACTGAGAAACTTTCGGCTCAGCACATGGGTTAGTTAGGTGCAACATTGAGGCAGGTGTTAACGCGGGCGCGCGTGGTCGGATGGAGGTGTCACTCAGATGTCATAATAGTCCGAGACGAAACGGGGTGATAGGGTGCGGGTGACGTCACGCACCGGAAGCGCGCGGAGGTTTGTGTGAGAATCTGAAGAAAGAAAAAGAGTTGGGTACTAGACGCCAAACGAGAAGGATCGATTTTTGGAGCTCGCAGACGCGAGGCGAACTTGCGCCCTATGAGGGCCGCACGAGATTGGGGCCAAATAAATAAGACAGCATAGCAAGATTGTGTCTCTCCTCCTTATGTCGAAACCTTTAACTCAAAAGTAATAAAAAGGTTTCGTACCTGAACAAGAAGTCGTTACGTGTTTTCGAATTCTGAGATTCCTATGTTCTTTATATGTTCTATCGTTATCAACATTCGATGTCCATTCTACCCATTTTGCACATGGCCATATTCGTGTGTATGGCTATGTAACATCAATTTGGTGGACATTATTTCCATCTTATCTTTCTTATTCTAATGAATAGCTATTTACTAAACACGGCTTAGTGTAAACCAAGGCTAGAAGTATAGAACACCCTGTGAGATTCAAACTTACGAATAATGGTCTACTAGAGTCTCTACAAGTCAGGTCATCTAAAAGCCGTAAAAGATGGTAGCGCCTGATGTAACATTTAACGTCATAGGTAATTGATATCATGACTCGAGTTCAAATCCTGAATTCGGCTGTTGGCTTTTCAGTTCACGCTACTACCTTTGGGAAAGGCATGAATCCATATCTTCCTCTTAAGTATAGGTAAGTAGTTGAGCAGAATGGGTTCCATAGGGTTGTTTAGGCAACTAGTCTGGGAGAAAAGGAACTTTAAATTCAAAACATTTGTCATCATCATCATCATCATCATGTCGTACCGCCAGTACCCACTCTGACCCACTCTCGCCACTTCTCCCTAGCGTTCATCTCCTCTGGCAGGTCTTCAGGGCTACATCCCGTATCCTCACAGAGCTGCTGTACGTATGTTCGAGCTGGCCGTCTTGCTTTTGCACGGCCGTATGCGGGGGTCCATAGGAGCACACCACTTATGAGCTCGTCGACTGGAGAAAAGGCTAGACGGCAATTACACAAGAATGCTGCGAGCAATATTGAACATTACTCCACGAGGCACCAACTATACGGCCACCTACCTCCCATCACGAAAAATATCCAAGCTAGACGAACCAGACATGCAGGACACTGCTGGAGAAGTAGGAAAACATTTGTACTCCGCTTAAAAATTTTCCTTGTGGTTTGATGTGATTTTGTTTAGTTCTATGGCATATCAACCATTATAGGTTACTTAATGCCAAATCCTCTTTATACATATGTATTAAATATATAAGATTTGGTTTGGTTGGGTTTTATGGCATATTAACCATTATATGTTATTTAATGCCAAATCCTATTCATAAATATGTATTAAACATATATGATTTGTCTGCACATTTTGCAGATATCATTCCTAAGCGAGCATTGGTCCATTTTTTTTTGCCCACAGTTAAATGATTTTAACTATTGCTATTCATATTTACCAACCCCTCCGCTTGGGTAGGATCGGACACAAGGTCAATTTTTTAAGCGAAGTTTAACAGGTTTGAATTCGGAGTTTTCCTTCTCCTGGATTAGTTGCTTCACCAAGGCTGAAGAACCTAGTCTGCCCTACTATCTACACATAGCTGGAGGGAGAATAATTGGATTCATACCTTTCCCAAGAGTATTAGTGCTATGTGAAATGCAATCAGTCTCGTCCAGGATTTGAACTCGTGTCACCGTGTCCATTTCCTACGACAATAACCATTACACCACGAGCACCTCCACAAATTTTAACTATTGCTATTTAACAGTCAAAATTTAACATCTGTCATTTGTTTGCGCACATAGTTTGTTGCATTTGACCTATAGACAGGATCCTTTCAGGTGCCACCATTCCGAGTCAGAGTTGATCTGAGAGCAATAGCAATATAGGGATAATTCGCATTCCCCAAATATCCAAGGGTAAAGTGACGCCATCAGATTATTTAATGTTATAAACAGGACACTCATTGGTTGAGAGAGGGGGCCTTACTCCTCTGCAGAGATGCTGTCCGTGTATTCTACAGCCAAAGCCCAATAGGCTCTTGCTCTTGTATCAAAAAGTTTGGGTAAATATATAAAATACATTAAATTTCAAATCGAACTTCAAATATAAAACTTAAAGAGGAAGATATTTCTGGTCGATAAAGAGTTTTAAAAATTATGGAAACTTAGATAAGATTTCTATGTCAATAGCAATAGAATATATTTTACACCTTCTAAGGTCACTCGGTACATTTCGATCTAAATCATATCACTATATTACGAAATTTGGTCCTTGGACAGAAATTTATTTCCGAATTATTTATGCTTAAAATTAATCCGAATCGGATTATAAAATTCGAAAATTTACTTTTTATCCGAAACATTCCACGTAAATTCACAGCTAATTCGCTGATAGAGAAATTTCTTGAACATTTGGATCCATTTTTGCACAACTTTAAAATATGTTGTAGTTAGCGTGTTCGCCAATAACCCGGCAAACAGGAGTTCAGTCCCAGGTCGATTCATACCAAAGACTCAAAAAATAGTACCTGATATCCCCTTGCTTAATATTCAATATTATAAGGTATCTATCAAGGGTAAAGTGGAGCAATTCAGGGAAAAGAGTAGCACCCTCCCCTTCACCTCAGTGTAATAGCCCGTGAAAAGGGAGCCTTCGGATCACCCTTGACTACTGGTCGCTAACTTTAGCTTTTATTTGATTGTTGTTTTATTGAACTTTATACAAAGCGCGGCATTTTAAACTCTTACCTCTGGGATACCTATAAACTTAGGCAAAAGATAATGATAGCTCTCTTTAGCAAATGCCATATCATTTTCTTATAAATTCGATCAGATATGACCATGATTGGACTGTCGTACACGATCCGTTTACTTTTAAAACGTTTTTAAATTTAATGAATGCTAAATGCTCTTTATACGCATATATCAAATATATATGATTTAGTTTGGTTGGGTTTTATGACATATCAACCGTTATAGGTTATTTAATGCCAAATCCTCTTTATGCATATATATATTAAATATATAGGATTTGGTTTGGTTGGGGCTTATGGCATATCAACCATTGTAGGTTATTTGATGCCAAATCCTCTTTATACACATATATTAAATATATAGGATTTGGTTTGGTTTGGTTTTATGATATATCAACCATTGTAGGCTATTTGATGCCAAATCCTCTTTATACATATACATTGAATGTATGATTTATAGAAAAACATTTTGTAGATAACATTTTTAAATTAGCCTTAGCTCATTCTTTGCACACAATAAAATGTTTTTAGTAATTCTATCTAACATGAATAATTCTATCTACTATTAATCAATTGTTTGCACATAGTCAACTGGATATACATATTATATGTAATTGAATTGATTTCTGTTAATTTCATTTTTGAAACTAATTTCTATGGTTTCAACTCAGTGGAATAGTTTCAATTATTGGTAACATTAATAATTCTTTTGCATACTTGTTCCCTGACATTGAAGTGGTTTCAAGTATTGCTATTTAACACGATTCATTCATATGGACATAATCAAATGGTTCCATTAATTGTTATGTAATATCAATGATTCAATTCAGGCAGAGTTTTTGAAGTATTGGTTTGGTTTGGTTTGGTTTGGTTTGGTTTCTTTGTTTAATGGCATATCAACCTTTGTAGGTTATTTAACGCCAAAGCCATTCTCCTAGAAGAACAGTAGTGGTACTATTTAACCCATAGCTGGGAGGATAGGGGGGTTCATACCTTTCCCAAGGGTATATGCCCGAAAGTGAACGTAATAGCGCGACTGGAGTTCGAACTCGCGTACTACGATTCCGCAGTCCATCGCTTTAACCATTACACCACGAGGACACCCCCACAGATGTGAAGTATTGCAATTGAACATTAATAATACAATTCAACATTATTCATTCGTTTGCAAACAGTTAATTGGTTCCAAGTATTACAGCGTATCACCAACCTATCGATTACACAGTCCTTTGTTTACACACAGTTTAATGATCAAACAATTCTGTTTCAAACAATTCAATTTAACAAAAGTCATTTGTTTGCACATCATTTAAATGTTCTATTTGGCAAGTTGATGGGACCCTATTCGTTGCTACTACTATGGGCAAGGGTAAACATGGAAGCAATAACGATAAAGGGGTATTAATCATTCTCCAAAGTTCTAGGCATATTTGAGCCTCAGCATCAGGTTTTTTAGTGTCATATCCAAGACACTCGTGGTGGGGGTCCTTCCCTCTTGCAGAAATGTTATTTTCCTCTGGGAAAACAGAAACGATTTTAATAATTAGCAGCTGTATTGTAAAATAGCAAAAATTGAATCAGCTCAAAAATTCATTGTGAGTGATCGTGTTTTTTTAAATTACCAAAAAAAAAAAAAAAAAAAAAAAAGAATCGATATATAAATAAGAAAAAAACTTAGATAAAATTTATAGGTCAGGGTTATGGAAGAATCTGCCAAATATTTTAAATTAGAAAAAGGAAATTATTTTCTTATCGTGATTGACGTGTCTGAGTAAAAATAGATCTGATGCCTGATAGAAGATGTGATTATTTGAAATGTTTAGTCTGTATAATACCTTCAAAATACAATTCGCCCTTTCAGCTGGGCTTAGAATATTTTGGCTGTATTCACTATAGAAGAGCAGGAAACCTACCTCCTCAAAAAAGGATGTCCTGGATATGGTAGTGTGGCTATTTATTAATATCTGATGGATGTGTAGTAAGCTTTCATTACCATTGTTCCCAGGTCCACTTTGGTTGTACATTTTAGGGTCTCAATAATAGGTCAAAGAGATCTGTTTAAAAATTAATGGTTTGGTTGGGTTTGGATTTGGTTTTATGGCATAAAAACCATTGTAGAATTCACACAGTTAAATGATCCACAACGTGTGTCCTGTATAAGACATTAAACAACTTGATGATGAGGTTCCCGTAATGCTGGAACTTTGTGGAATGTGGTTGCACCTAAAAGGGTCCTATTCTAAGGTCTCAACAATCGGTCAACAAGATCTGTTGAAAAATTTATGAATGATTAATAGTAGAGTTATTTGTTTTGGCAATACTTAGAACTATGAACTGCTTTCAGACAATAAAGTTCCTAACAAACTGTTCGCTTACAAATTATCTATCTATCTATCTATCAATCTATCATAAACAGGATTTGGCAGTAAATAACCCACAAGTGTTAATATGCCATCAAACAGAATAAAATCAAACTAAACCAAATCTGGGCCTGCAGAATACCCTAACTGCATATCTGCAGAGGGGTAAGACTCCCCCACGAGTGTCCTGGATATGACACTATACAATCTAATTGTGAGGCTTCAGTAATGCTAGAGCTTTGGAAAATGTGGAGTAGCCTTTTATTGCCATTACTCCCAGGCCCGGAGTGGTAGCACCTGATACGGTCCTATATATGAGTCAAATAGAACTAAACTGTGTAATTACAGAAAACTGAATTGTTTGAAATTCACTGTTTTGCATTTAACTGAGTTTTTAAATTACGTACTTGCAGGGGCGGAGACGGGACTAGTGCTACTCGTGCCCGGCACGACCAATAACTCGGTCAATGTTATTCAAAATGGATTAAAAATCATCCATTAATTTCAAGCAAACATACTTAGTCTGATCTCAATTAAATTACGTATCTATTCAAGTTTCGATAACTAAGTAGCCAAAAGTTCATAAATATATCTGGGAATAATACAACGATGCTGTTTTGAACGGATGGTCTTTGTCCGGCCACCGTCAGATTCATTGAACATCCCATAAAATCGGCTATAATGTTGAACGCCCGATCCGTGCCAGGCACTAGACCCTTATAATAACAGTAATGTTAGAGAAATCCGCTTTTGGCTGTAGCCAATAGCAAGAGCAACCCTACCACTGTGCTCAAAAATCTTAGCACGTGCGACTGTTGATAGATATATTGGGAAGAGGGAGAGGGACAGAGAGAGAGAGAGAGAGAGAGAGAGAGAGAGAGAGAGAGAGAGAGAGAGAGAGAGAGAGAGAATAGCAGATTAGAGCAGTCGCCGAAGTCATCATCATCGCTATGGTAAATGTTGGTTAAACGGCGTGTTTTAATTCGTTTTTTCACGAACAGATGTCTATTTCTTTAATGAATGTTGCATATATTACATTCTGTAACTAAAATTTGTTTATTTGAATACATTTTCAACAAATAATATTTATTTTAAGCGAAATTGAAACTACTAGCTGTGTCTGTGTATATTGTCATCAGTTTCTTTATTCTAATAAACATATTTTTCTCGTCATAGTAATGAACATCTTCTCTTTTCTTCTATACTTTTGAAAGGAAAAAAAATCTTATCTGCTGTATTAACAAGACTACAAATTATATAGTATCTTGATTGTTTACAAAAAAAAACACCATGCAAGGTACGTTTGTCAATCTGTGCTATACAATGGAGAATCACGCAATAGCAACTATGATGACTTACTTTGGGTCCACGGACCACGGGTTGGGAACTGAAGTTGACAGAGTGCGGTGGGGCACGAGTAGCAAAAATAGGCTAGAGTCGCCACTGCGTACTTGTAAATTGAATTGTTTGAAATAAAACTGTTTTCACAGTTAACTGTTAGTAAATAACAAAAATATACTTATACTAAATTGAATTGTTTGAAACTTTTATCAAAATCCAGTTTCTCTTCTATGATCAGGATGTAATCAAAGATCATATTTTAAAGGGGAGAATTGGTTTAAATTCAGTGTTTTCCTTCTCTTAGACTGGTTGCATTACTAAGTTTAAAAAAACCCGACGTTCACGCTATTTTCTCATTGCTGAGAAGAGACGAAGTCATGTTTTTTTAAGTTAGTTCAAAGTGTAACGTAAACAGCCTTGTCCGACATTTAAAGTCAGGTTAACGATTGTATTATCAATCTCTATAACCTTTGCGCTAAGTATGCCTCCTCAAAACAATTTAAAACGAACGATAACGTATCACATGAATAAGAAAGTGGTAAATATAATAAACTACATCAAATGGTGAGGCTACAGTTCTGGAGTTCTTAGAAGTGTTGGATACCCTTTTCTAGTCATCACTCCTTGCTCCAATCTGATCCGAAATGATAGTAACTCTTTGGGTCCGATCTGTAGGTCAAATAGATCTGTTTAAAAAGTATACGTATTCGATTGGACAGTATGCAAAAGAAAAAAAAACCTCTTAAGAAGCAAGTACGCAATGTATGAAATAGCCCTCCAGTAGAGTTGGGTGGTTTGGCAATTTATGTGTCGGTATCGGTCTCCTTTTTTTTCTTGACACCGCGTTTTTTCGATTCGTTTTTTCGGTATTGGATTTAGTATTTTTGCTTTCTAAGGAAGCCATTTATTTTCTTGTGTAATGATTGCATTTCCAGTTGATATCTGATTTTGATTATGACTGACAAATGTACAACTTACTCCGTTCAACACGCAATTTCTCGTATATTTCTGGTCTAATCTTTAAAACAATTATAGGGCTTGAAGGTGTAGGGGGAGTGAGTGAGTGTATTTATGGTCCCCTACAATTTTCCGTTGAGTTTATGTATATTGAATAAGGTTTAATATTTCCCTACAAGTTTAATGTTTTAGTTTGATATAAGTTTGGTGTTTAGAAAAAAGGTGGAATAGGCATATAATATAATATAGGCACATGGATAAAGTAGTAAATGAAGGAAGCCAATGAGTGAAGAATATGCAACAAATGAGTAAAATATATGAAACAAATAAAAGTTGTAAAACGATGCGGACAAAATGAACATTTAAAACAAGGCGACGAACAAAAACAAATTTATATTATACAATAAAACTTACATTGATACATAAAAGAAATTACTAACTCTACTAACAAAATAATAGTGTGTGTATATGTGTGAGTGTGAGTGTGTGTTTGTGTGTCTAACACAACTAAGCTATAAAAGAATTACATGTTAAAATGTCCTTTTTTATGATTAGAAACGGGCAGTTTCTCAGAGACTGGAAAGCGTCTCATAGTCATTGTATATGAATGTCTGCGTGGCCCATCCATTTTGCCTTTCACTCCTGTTGATTCACACTGGAAGGAGTGTGTTGCTGCTGCGAAGAAATTTGGTAAAAGAGAACAAGGGTGTTTGAAGACGACGTATTTATAGAAAATACGCGTCTTGTAGGTGGCTCAAAAACGCAGGACTTGAATTTACGCGCCGACGTAGTTTTAAGCATGTCACGTGGTCCTCCTGGCCAATGGTTTCCCGAGACTGAATATTGAGCGTCCGTCATCTTTGTAGGAACAAGTGGCATACCGCCCAAAATAATTTATAGGAGTGTAAAGTCCTATAAAAGAAAATAAAATAATCTTTCTAAATAAAATAACAACCAACGTTAAGGTGAAACTGGCAACTATTTATCATTTTTACTCGCTATTAAGTTGTTAATTTAATTTTACCACAATTAGTATTTTTTGGAAAACTGAAACAAATAGATTTCAGACATTATGTCGTATTTCCCTTTTTTTTTCTATTTGAAAACATTCTGTCATATATTTCGTATTTTCGTTTTTTTTATTCTTTTCTTTTGTCAACATATAGATTCCACATTGATTTCCTAAAACAAGTCAATTAAATGTTTTTATCATATTTTTGTTCAATCTTTTCCTCTTACAATGGTATAAATGTTGATAAAATTTGATTTTATTAAAATCTGAAAGTCTTTTTCAACAGAATTAATTTTTTTTTAAAAATCACCTGAAGAAGGCCAGAGATGAAATTTGGCCGAAACGTAGTGAGAGAAGAAACAACACAAAAAAACTACCAAGATGAGGACAAAAAGTCCGCAATAAATAAAAAATTAATTATCAGATTAAGAAGCCTCATCTCAAAATGATTCCAATTAAAGACAAGTCTTTTTCAACAGTATTTCCTTGGATATGGTCACTCAGTCGTGATTGCATTAAACCGAACGTAAAAAATTTAGATGCGGTTTCACGGCGTGAAGATGAAACCGAAAAAAGTGTTGTTTTTTTTGTTTGTTAAACCTCCCATCTTTCCCCTACACGGTTTTACATGACGTTAAAATCAATCAATAAATCCTTTTTGTATACGTGTTAATCAGTACAGGTATATCGGATTTATTTTTGCTTGATAACATCACTTCAATTACCGGACATTGGCATAATGGTTAGAGTGTTCGTCTATTCCTGGTCGAGCCATTCCAAAGACTCAAAAAATGGTACTTGATCCCTCCTTGCTTAACACTCAGCATCATAAGGTACGGATCAAGGGCAAAGTGGGTCAATCCTGGGAAAGGAATAGCGCCCTCCCCTACACCTTGGTGAAGTAGCTATCGAAAAGGGAACCTTCAGGTCGCCCTCGTTACAGTCACCAACCTTACCTTACTTATGTTGGCCTATTGAGTAGAGTATTCGCTAATAGTCCGGAAGACCGGGGTTCAATCCCAGGTCAAGTCATACCAAAGACTCAAAAATGGTACTTGATGCCACCTAGCTTAACACTCAGCATTATAAGATAAGAATCATGGGTAAAGAAGAGCAATCCAGGGAAAGGAATACCACCCTTCCCTACACCTCGGTGAAGTAGCTATTGAAAAGGGAACCTTCGGGTTACCCTTGACGGAGGTCGCCAACTTACGTTGAGTTGATCTTTCTCTTATTTCCTGTCATCATCAATGACTGATTATTATTGTTTTACTCTTTACGAGTTTTTTTTTAAATTTTATCTTACACAGTTTTTTTTTATTTTTATTAAAGTAAGACTGAAAGCAAGTCTCATGTTTCCAAGACTCTTAAGAATTCTCGCCAATTTAACAATACTGTAGACTAGATATTGTCGATTTTTCCTCTTTCAGGATTTTTTCCAGACCTTTAGTAACAGTTCCAACGGCAACAGCTATAACTGGTATCACTGACGGCTTCCTATAACACAGTTTCTTCCGCCCTCAGGCAACATCCAGGTAATTTTCCATCTTTTCGCTTTTTGAAATTTTTACTCTAAGCTTTGTTGAGACGACAAACTTATAATAATCATTTACTCCTAACGCTGATGGTCTTTCACTGGAGTTTGAGTGACAGCAAGTCTCCTCAACTCACCAGGACTCTTCTCAGTATTCTGGCCATTCTCAACAATGCCATAGTTTGGATGGTCTCCACTCGTTCGCCAACTTCCAAATCCTCCAGTTCCTTTTATAATTCTTTAGTCTCTGTGCCAAAGGCACCAATTACAATTGGTATAATTGTCACCTTCATGTTCCATAGTTTTTTCTGTTCCCTAGCAAGGTCGAAGTACTTATCCTTCTTTTCACTTTCTTTCAGTTTTATTCAGTGGTCAGCCGGTACAGCAAAGTCTACAATTTTGCAAGTTCTCTTTTTTTTTTGTTGATTGCGATAAAGTCTGGTCTTCTGGCCGAGATTCGGTAATCCGTTTGTATGTCAAAGTCCCATATTATTATTAATATTTCTTTTGAGTTTTTCCTACCAGTGTTAGCCGATGGTCCTTCATTGGAGTCTGAGTGACAGCAAATTTCCTGAGGTCTTAAATACTCTTCTCAGTATTCTGGCCGATCTCAACAACGATGTACTTTGGATGGTCTCGAACCTTCTTCTGATTTCACATTTATCCATTCTTTTTCCGAAGCCTTTTGGGACCGTTACAAACGCATCAGTTATAGTTGGTTTCACCGTTACCCGCACGTTCCACAGATTTGTTCAGTTCTCTAGCAAGGTTAAAGTATTTGTCGATATTTTTGATTTCTTTTATTTTCATTGTGTGGTCCAACGGAAGGACAAAATTCACGTGACGGCAAGTTCTTTTTTGGTTAGTTACCCCAAGGTGTAGTTTTTTGGGGCAGGGATTAGGTGATCCCTTTCTATCTCAAGAAAATATACCATTTGTTATATATGGACAAATTTCAATCTCTTGCACAATTCCATGTGGATGACCTTTCCCACCTTTTCGCGTCTATTCTTATATTTCTTTTGTGCTAGTTTGCTGCATTCGTTTACTATGAGATAAATATTATCCTCTTTTTCTCCACATAACCAACACCTTCTATTCTGTTGAGAATTATCGATTTTTACTTCAACATAATTACTGCTAAAGCTGCTTTTTTTCTGCGCGGTACTTAGTAGAGATTCAGATTCTTTCTATAGATTTCTCTTCCTCAGCCATGTCTCTGTCTTCTTTTGTACATTCGCTGCGGTTTGTCACTTGAAATATCATTACAGTTGTTTTTCTTCCCATTTCTCTTTCTTCGTTTTTATTATTTTCCGAAATGAAATTATATTCTAATGCCGCTATTGGCAGCTGTAATTAGATTTACTTTACATTTTTAAAAATATTCCTCGATTTTTTATGTTGATGGATCAACGCAAACCTCAATGGTGGTGAATCCTCTTCTCTCTTCTTTTCTTGACTCATTCTGTTCATTATTATTAATCTTTTATTTTTATTATGATTATACTCCTTGAGAGATTTTCTCACCAATTCTAACTAGATGTTTTTCACTGAAGTCTGAGTGAAAGCAAGTCTCACAAGGTCTCCAGAACTCTCCTAAGTATTGTAGATTATCTTAACATTTCTGTGATCTGGATGGTCACGATTTTCCACTCTAATACCCAGTTCCCTGGTAATTTTCCAGGTTCTTGAGAACAGTTCCAAGTTCTAAGTGCTCCAACTACGGTTGGTATCACTATCACATTATTATTATTATTATTCACTCATTAGAGCTTTTCACATCAGCGTTAGCTGATGATTTTTCACTGGATTCTGAGTGACAGCAAGTCTCCTCAAGTCTCCAGGACTCTTCTCAGTTTTCTTGCCGTTCTCAATAATGCTGTCGTTTGGATGGTCTCCACCCGTCCCTTTAGTAATCCTTTTGTTACTGTTCCAAACGCACGAATTACAATTGGTATAATTGTAACCAGCATGTTCCACAGTTTTTTCAATTCACTAGCACGGTCGAGGTACTTATCCTTCTTTTCACATTCTTTGAGTATTATTCTGTGGTCAGCTGGGACATCAAAGTCGACAATTTTGCAATTTCTCTTTTTTTTCTTTTTTTTTTTATTATTATTAGGTCCGGTCTTCTGACCGAGATTAGGTGGTCCGTTTGTATGTCAAAGTATATAGGAGTTTATGTGTGTTATTTTCTAGGACAGCTGCTGGGTTGTGCATATACCATTTGTTCGTTGGATCACATTTAAGTTTCTTGCGCATTTCTCAGTGGATCCCCTTGCCCACCCAGTCGTGTCTAGTCTTATAACCCTTCTGTGCTAATTTTCTGTATTCGCTTATTATGTGATTGATGGTTTCATCTCTTTCACCGCATAGCCTACATTTTCTATTTTTTTGCTTCTTATCTATTCTCACTTTGATATGATTGGTTCTTACGTTATTTTTTTTTGTGCTGCTTTTAGCAGAGATTCTGTTTCTCTCTTAAAGTTTCCTTCTCTTAGCCACGTCCAGGTTTTCTCGTGTGAGTATTATTATTATTATTCCTTGTGACATTTTTAACTCCACTGTTAGATGATGGTCTTTTATATGATTCTGGATGACAATAAGTCACCTCAAGTCTCTATGAGTCTTCCTTGTATTTGGACCGATCTCAATAATGCTATTGATCACGTGGTCTCGATTCACCCTCCAATTTCCAACTCTTCTGGTCTCCTTTGTACGCGCGCTAATTACAATCGGTATCGCTGTTACTCTTATTTTTGTTATTATTATTGGTGGTGTTTTTTTTCTCTATTATTTGTTGTGTTTATTATTGGTTTCTGTTCGTATTGTGTTTTTATTACTCATATAATGAGTCTGTTTTGTATATTCGCAAACAAGATAATCTCAAATAAAAGTATCATGTGGAAGCAAGTCAGCTCGAATTGAACCTCTTACTCATTTTCCTTACCGATTTTTAACATGCTATTGTCAGTTTAATCTTTCTCTTATTCACGCTTCTTCTTTTTCTTGCTGTTGTTGTTGTTCTTTTTCTTGTTCTTGTTCTTTTTCTTGTTCTTGTTCTTCTTGTTCTTGTTCTTGTTCTTCTTGTTCTTGTTCTTGTTGTTGTTCTTCTTCTTGTCACAAAATCATGGTTTCGATTAGTTTGGTTTGGTTTTATTGTATATCAACCATTGTAGGTTATTTAATGCCCATTTCTTTTTATACATATAATTAAATATCTGATTTCTAAAAACATTTTGTGGATAATATTTTTAAACGAGCCTGATCTCATTTTTCTTTTACGCAGATAAATGGTTTCACTTATTTCTGTCTAATACAAATAATTATTTTTTCTATCAATCATTTGTTTGCACACAGTTAAATGCTTTCGGATATTGCTATGCTTTACTAACTATCTAATTAAACATCAGTCAATTATTTACACACAGTAAAATAATCGAATAATTCTATTTCAAACAATTCAGTTTAGCATAAGTTAACAAAGTTAAATAGTTTCCTGTATTGTCGTGTATCACCAATAATTCCTTGCCCAGTCGGCTGGAGCTATAGAATATACCGACCCACACCCACCCAACGAGTGTTATGGATATGACACTAAACAATCTGATGGTGAGGTTCTAGTATTGTTGGAGCTTTGGGGAATGCAGAGTAACCCTTCATTGGCATGGCTCCCTGGTCCACTCTGGCTGGTGTCGTAGCATCTGATTGGGACCAACCTATGGCTTAAATAGAACCTAACTGTGGTTTCGAGAGTTTACTGTTTTTGTATTTAAACTGCGTATTTATGCTAAACTGAACTGTTTTGACATCTAAACTGTATACTTATACTAAACTGAATTATCTGAAATAAACTGCGTACTTATGCTAAACTGAATTTAAAAAATAGAACTATTTTTGACATTAAAACTGTGCGTACGCTAAACTGAATTTTTTGAATTAGAACTGTTTGACAAAACTGAATTGCTTGAAATATAAATGTTTTCGACAATTTAAATGTGTACTCATTCAAAACTTAATCGTTTGAAAAAATGATTTTTTGTATGAAAATGAATTTGGTGTGGAATAACCTACAAAGGTTTATATGCCGTAAAACCCATCCAAGCAAGAAGCAATCAAGCAAGCAAGCAATTCTATTAAACGTTAGTGATTTGTTTACACAACGTTAAATGATCCAATAGTTTTATTTCAGTTTTGCATAAGTACACAGTTAAATGTCAAACAGGTTTATTTGACCCATAGATCGAACCCTATAAAATGCTACCTCTCCGGGTTAGAGTGAACCTAGGAGTGATGGCAATGAAGTGTGTACTCCGAATTCCCCAAAGCTGCAGCACTACTGAAGCCTCGCCATCAGATTCTTTATTTTCACATCCAGGACACTCGTTTGGTAAGGTTTTACCCTCTGCAGAGATGCCGTCAGTGTATTCTGCAGGCTCAGCCGACCGAGCTACCAAAATTATGGGCTCCAAAAAAACATACATAGCATTGTCATTCCATTGGATATCCATGACGTTATTAAGCAGATGCCATGGAGGAGTATCCCTTCATTGTCATCAATCCTTGGTCCACACTGAGTCGGACTATAAGCACCTGTCAGTTTGCTAACTATGGGTCAATAGAACTGTTACTAAGGATTATTATTATTAGGCATTTGAAACGATACAGCTTTATGTACATTACATTACACAGGAATACTAGATAGACAGAATTACTAATGTTAATGTTGAAACTATTTAACTGTGAACAAACAAATGATTAATACTGAATAAGAATATTAGTGTTTGATAGGAAAACTTGAAACATTTTAACGGTGTGTGAACAAATGAGCTCTAACAACTCGCTTATAAATAAAGTTATCAGCAAACTATTCGCTTACAAATCATATATATATATATATATATATATATATATATATATATATAGAGAGAGAGAGAGAGAGAGAGAGAGAATGTATATATATATATATATATATATATATATATATATTGTTGGTTGGTTGGTTGGTAATTTCTTTTATATCAATCCTTGTAAATTATCTATTGCTAATTTCTTTTCTCTTCTCTCATTTTCACTCTCTCCCGCTCTCTCTCTCTCTCTCTCTCTCTCTCTCTCTCTCTCGGTCTGTTTCTGTCTGTCTGTCTGTCTGTCAATATATATATATATATATATATATATATGATTTATGCAACTTTTGTCTTACTTGTCTGATAAATCTTGCCTTTTATATTCGGGCTTTTACATCCTAACCCTTGATATTGTGGTTTACATTAACAGCTCGTACGTTAATATTTTCAAAGAAGGTTTATACAAAACTGTTTGGCTGCTCTTTTAAAGGTGGGGGTGGTCATATTTTTTCATGAGGGTGAGGCGCGGTCGTATTTTTGCATCAAAAGTAATTTATTCTGTTATGGTTTACTATCTGCTTCTTATTTATTTAACATTTTTAGAATCTTTTATTTTTCTATTTTTTATCGGGTCGGAAGGGGGGGGCAAAGAGATTCTCTTTTCATATACTTCGTAAAAGAGTTTAGATAAACAATGATCTGTTTATCTTTATAAGATAGTTCTCTTTAGAGAAGCGATCAGGTCACAGGAGTCACGAAGAGTTGGGTGCATACGAATAGACCAAAATGTGCAGTTGCCATCTTCTATTTGTTCACAATAACCTTGCATTCATTTGAGCCACACCTACCATGTACAAACATTATACAAGATATGTAAACACACTCATATTCTAATACTTACCAAAGTACAGTATTAATGAATAGTAAAAATCAAAAACAATAATTCAGATTCTATGTAGACTAAATGCACATGTGCAAATTTTATATATCATACTTACATTCAGTTTGGTTTGATATGATTTTATAGCATATCAATCATTGTAGGTTATTTAATACCAAATTCTTTTCACACACACACACACACACATATATATATAGCGTCCTACGTGTCTAGCCACCCTGAAGAGTTCTGATAGAACGAAACAGTCTGTTTGTGGATGACAATATATACGCTCCCCCATGGGGGTTGAGCACTCTGGTGAAGGAATTTTCGGTCGCCGCTGGCATAATGCAAATCTCTTCGAAAGAATTGCGCACTCTGGTAGCCGATAGGGTATAAAAATGTAAACAAACGGCTGCTGCTGTTGCTACATAAATACCTTAACAATTCCCTTAGCCAAACGTGGTACGCTTGTTGGCCGAGCGGTCTGAGAATTAGTCTAACAAAAAGTTGGATGGGTTTCGATCCCCTGTCAAGCCACACTGAAGAGTTCTGATTGAACGAAACAGTCTGTCTGTGGATGACAATATATATATATATATATATATATATATATATATATATATATATATATATATATATATATATATATATATATATATATATGTGTGTGTGTGTGTGTAGTGTAGTGTAATGGTTATCATCGTAGGAAATGGACACGGTGATACGAGTTCAAATCCTGGACGAAACCGATTGCATTTCATATAGCACTAATAACTTTGGGAAAGGTATGAATCCAATTATTCTCTCTCCAGCTATGGGTAAATAGTAGAGCAGCCTGATTCTTCAGCCTTGGTGAGGCAACTAGTCTAGGAGAAGGAAAACTCTGAATTCAAACCTGTTAAACTCTTCTTAAAAATTGACCTTGTGTAATGCCCTTGTGTAAAGAATTATATATATATATATATATATATATATATATATATATATATATTATATCCTTGTGTAAAGAATTATATATATATGTATATATATATATATACATATTTACCCAACCGCTTTGCTCGGGCAAATATATATATATATATATATATATATATATATATATATATATATATATATATATAACTCTTTTGACTATCAATCATTTGTTTGCTTACGGTTTAATGCTTTCAAGTATTGCTATGTGTTATCAACGATTCAATTAAACATCAGTCATTTGTTTACACATAGCAAAATAATCGAATAGTTCTATTTCAAACAATTCAGTTTAGTATAATTTAACCAAGTTAAATAGTTCTATGTTTTGCTGTGAATCATCACGTTTTGTTGATAACATTTTAAAACGCGATTGAGCTCATTTTTTTCACACAGTTAAATGATTTCATTTATTTCTATCTAACTGGAATAATTCTATTTACTATTAATCATTTGTTTGCACATAGCTAAATGTTTTCAAGTATAGCTATTTAACGTAAACAATTCGTTTAAAAATCAGTCATTTGTTTACACACTGTGGCCTCCATATCAATGCACACGAAACGGAATATATATGCCATAATCAAACAGGCGACATCTCCACACTAGACGGAACCCCTCTGAAACTAGTAGAAAAATTCACCTACCTAGGAAGCAGCGTCTCATCAACCGAAAAGGATATCGACACGCAGCTAACGAAGACATCGACAGCTATCGATAGACTATCGATCATATGGAAATCAGACCTGACCGATAAAATGAAACGCAGTTTCTTCCAGGCGGCGGTAGTATCGATACTCTGTATGGATGTACTACTTGGATAATAACTAAACGGCTGGAGAAGCTAGACGGCAATTACACAATTATACTGCGAGCAATATTGGAGAAGCCCTGGCGACAACACCCCACAAGACACCAACTATACGGCCACCTGCCTCCCATCACGAAAACTATCCAAGTTAGACGGACCAGACATGCAGGACACTGATGGAGAAGCAGGGACGAGCTCATAAGTGATGTACTCCTATGGACCCCCAAATATGGCCGGGCAAAAGCAGGACGACCAACTCGAACATATATACAGCAGCTATGTGATGATACGGGATGTAGCCCTGAAGACCTGCCAGAGAATATGAACGATAGGGAGAAGTGGAGAGAGAGGGTCACGGATATCTGTGCTAGAGGCATGACATGATGATGATGAAATGATTAAACAGTTGCATTTTTAAAAATTCACTTTAGCGTGTCAACAAAGTTAAATGGTTCGAAGTATTGCAATGTATCACTAACGATTTAATTAAACATCAGTCAGTTGTTTACACGCAGTTAAATAATCAAGCAGTTCTATTTCAACAATTCAGTTTTGCATAAGCCATTTGTGTGCACCCAGTTTAAATGTCAAAGTACACACTTTAAATGTCAAACAGTTCTATTTGACCATAAATAAGAAACTATCAGGTGCTACCACCTCGTGCCACAATGGACCTGTGAGAGATGGCAATGTAGCGGGAATCCTTGGTCCCCAATGCTCCAGCATTAATGGAGCCTCACCATCAGATTGTTTAGTATCATGTCCACAAGACTCATTGAGAGAGTCTTACCCCTCTCCAGAGATGTAGTCGTTGTATTATACGGCCGACTGGTCCAACTTACATTCGCTTGACCTTGTGAGGAGAGTGTTCACCAATGGCCCGGGAAACCGAGGATTAATCCCAGGTGAGTCATACCGAAGACTCAAACAATGGTACTTGATACCTCCTTGCTTTACCCTCAGCATTGTAAGGTACGTATCAAGGGTAAAGTGGAGCAATCAAGAGAAAGGATTAGTACCCTCCCTTACACCTTGGTGTAAGTAAAGTTGGCGACTGTAGTCGAAGGTGACCCCAAATCTCCCTTTTCGATAGCTACTACTCCAAGGTATAGGGGAGGGAGCTACTCCTTTTCCTGGATTACTCCACTTTACCCTTGATCCGTACCTTATAAAGTTCAGTGTAAAGCAAAGAGGCACCAAGTACCATTTTTGAGTCTTTGGTCGGTGTAGTAGCTATTAAAAAGGGAGCTTCCGGGTCACCCTCGACTACGGTCAGCGAACTTTACTTATATTTTATTATATTATATTATATTATATATATGATCTGTAAGCGAATAATTTGTTGGTAACAATTTTAAACGAGCCACAGGAAATTTGTTTGCACACAGATAACTGATTTCAAATATTGCGATTTTACACTAATAATTCTATTCAATATTAATCATTTTGTTGGCACGCAGTAAAACGGTGTAAAGTATTGCTATGCAACCGAACAATTTGGTCGAGACTACTTGATGCCATCGTTGGGTAAACGCAGTCGTCGTAAGACTGACCCACATCCTCGAGCCTCAGTGGGGCGTCCTCTCAGGTTTTAACCTTCCTTTGAGGAGCTAGGTTTATTCTGTGGTGCCTTAGGCTTCTCCTTTTAGGGGAATGCCGACAGAGCTCGAGGCATTTTTTTTGCTCGTCAGGCGTGTCCAGGCTACGGCCCTGCGCCTAAACCAACTAAAAACACAGGCTTGTGCCATACTCGCTTGTTTGGTGGGGTGAATGACAAATATTTGTAACCATAGCTATGTAACAGCACTCATTTATTTGTACACATTTAAATTGATATAAATATATTATTTTTTAAGTGAATAGTTGGTAGGTAATTTCATTTCTAAATGGTTTCGTGACATTGCTACCGAATACTAATTGGTCAATTTAGTAAAAACCATTTGTTTACACACAGTACAATTTTTTAAGTAGAGTAAAAGATTTTACATTTCTATTTGACTCATATATAAGACTCTAACAAGCATTACCCCTTCGGGTTAAAGTAGACATGGTAGGGATGACAATGAGGAGTACTCTACATCTCCCATCAGAACGTTTTGTGTCCTTACCAGGATACTTGTTAGTGGGGTGGTATTAACCCTCAGCAGAGATGCAGTCGGCAAATTCTACAGCCGCAAACCACTGAGCTGTAATAAATAGTAGAAATCATAAACAATTTCTCAGGTTCTCAGTGGACTTCATGCACACATGTAAGTTTTATATATGATACTTACATTTGCTTATACAAGACAAATAATAAATTGGTCGTATTTATTAATAATGCATAAAACACTTATCTTATTCTATGATTAATGCGCTAACAAATATATATATATATATATATATATATATATATATATATATATATATTTGGGTTCCTTGGTTTAATGTTCTGTCAACTCTCGTGAAAATCATTTACAATTACACAGGTCCTCTGTCGACTCAGTGCGCATATGAAAGGTTCATATGGTTATTTAATGACGAAGTGATCCTTGTTGTATAATAGTGGTACTATTTCATCCATTATTTGCTAGAATAAGGGGGTTCATTCAGTTAGCTAGTGTATTATTCCTAGTGTGAACGGGGCACCTCTAGTGGTGTAACGGTTAGCAAGTTAGACTCGCAAACCTACACGAATGAGTTTGAGTCTCATTAGGCGCCCCATTCATTCGGCCTTGTACCACATCAAAGCAAAGAGCCTTGTAAATTACTATTCCTAGTGTGAACGTAATACTGCGACTGAAGATTGAACTACTTTGCAACGTTGTTATAATGGGTATTTGGTTGGGTTTTATGCCATATCAACCATTGTAGGTTATCTAAAGCCAAATTCTATTTATACAGATATGTAACATATTGACCTCCGACCCAGCCGTCGATCAAGGAACAGGTGCATCCGGTCGAAGATATCTGGGTATAACCTTGTCTGGGGACGGGTTGAACTCGGTGCAGATGCGACGCTCACAGGAAGCAGGTGGATGTCAAACAATGATATAACCCGGTGCGACAAGAAGTTCAGTTAGTTTGGAGTCAGTTAGTTGAAGATAAGATGCTGTACAGAGAACCAGGACCCTGCAGAGGGCTATGAGCCTTCAGGACTCCCGATTGAGCCATCCAGCAGAACGAGGACGAAGTGCTGCTAATGACAAAGGAACTGGGGGTTAATATGTTGCAGTTTGCTCAGTCTCGAACTCACCTCTCACACATAACCCTTTCGTAACCCTTTCACAACCATTTCGAATAAAGTGTGAGAGGAATATTTTTCTAAAGAAGTGTGTTCGTTCGTCATTATTGTTGATTATATTTCCGCATGTATATATATACGTATAGTTGTACCATGGCTATACAACAGATATACTAAATATGCCTGATTCGTAAACACTTTTTGTAGATAACATTTTTAAACGTACGTGGACACATTTAAACGATTTTAAGTATTGCTATTTAAAAAGACTAATTCGATTGACGATTTTGGAGGTGCCCGTGGTGTAGTGGTTATCGTCGTAGGAAATGGACACGGCGACACGAGTTCAAATTCTGGACAAGACTGATTGCATTTCACATAGCACTTGGGAAAGGTATGAATCCAATTATTCTCCCTCCAGCTCTGGGTAAATAGTAGGGCAGAATATGTTCTTCAGCCTTGGTGAAGCAACTAGTCTAGGATAAGGAAAACTCCGAATTCAAATTCCGCTTAAAAATTGACCTTGTGTCATATCCTGCCCGAGCGGAGGGGTTGGTTAATAGGAATTTGATTGACGATGAATCATTTGCTTGCACCAAGTTAAATGGTTTCAAGTCTTGCTATGTAACATAAACAATTTAACATCAGTCACTTGTTAGCACACATTTAATTATTCACACATGATAGGTAAAAGATTACTTTGTCGGTAATTTCATTTTTAAATGTGTTAGAGCTAATTTGTTTGCACACTAGGATTTCTATTGTTTCTAAAGAGATAAATGGTTTCAAGTATTGCTATCAAACACTCATAATTCTGTTCAATATGAATCATTTGCCTACAGACAGTGAGGTGTTTAAAATTATAGCCATTTTATTCCCGTTATACTATTCCAGCCCATTCATTGATTTTTCACATAGTCAAATGGTTCCAAGTCAGTAAGTTGGTGACCGTAGTCGAGGGTGACTGGAAGGTTCCCTTTTCGAAGGCTACTACACCGAGGTGTAGGGGAGGACGCTACTCCTTTCCCTGGGTTTCTCCATTTTACTCTTGATTCGTACCTTATAATGCTGAGTGTTAAACAAGGAGGCATCAAGTATTATTTTTTTCTCTTTGGTATTGAAACCCAGTCCCCTGGATCATTGGGGAACACATCACCCACTATGCCTTTGCATATATGATGTTACAATTATTGTCAAAGGAACATGCTGACTCGAGTTTAAATCTTAGACAAGGCTGTTTGTGTTTTACTTTTGAGAGAGGCATGAAACCATCTTTTCTCTATCGAGCTACAGGAAGACTGTGGGATAGTCCGGGTTCTTCTTCCACAGGAGCAAGATTTGACACAAGATCAAAATTATTAGTGCTATGTGAAATGAAAACAACCTCAGCCGGGATTTGAACTAGTATTTTCGTTCCCAATTTCCTAAGACGATGCCCATTATACCGCGAGTACCTCACACACACACACACACACACACACACACACATATATATATATATATATGTTGAAAAGATAAACCAAAGGAAAATATATACTTTGGTGTGGATGAACACAATTTTCCAATGACCAGGGTTCTATAAGATATTACATTATGTAGCAAAAATCATACTAAAATATTTTAACATCCATTAATAATACTGGGCTGTTTTCTGCTTTTTAAAGTTGTAAACGGTCAAAAAAGTTTCAAAACGAGAAAAACTATTAACTTTTTTGAAAACGATTACGTTTTATGAAGTAAGCAATTTCAAATATATTTTCTACTGTATTACTTGTTTTTCTAAAATCCAAATATCTACCCTGAAGACAACTTTTCAGCTTGTATGTTTAATGTATTTTCTAATATTATAATTTCATTCTTATTTCTAAATCTAAAATGATTTTTAATTGATTCTTGTATATGAGTAAGATTTTAGTCAAAACACGGGCCAGCAAAATAAATTCAATAAATTTTAATCCACACCAAAGTATATACAGGATGTGGAATTAAATTATGGAATAATTTTAAAACGTTTTTTTTTGTATTATCGGGATTAGTCTAAATGTTAATGATTGGCTCTATTGTTCAAGCAATTTTCAATATAAAATTCAGCCCATTATGAGTGAGCAAGGAAAGAAATGACAAAGAATCTATGATTTTCTTGACGCCGAAACCAAGCCAAATTTTCTTTGTCTACCGTATACAAAGCAAAGAAAAAGCTTTTACAGGAAAAGAGCTTTTCAAGGAAAAAAGAGGAGTGGCGGATGGACAAAAAAATGAAAAGAACGGCTTTTTAACTGCTGTCGCTATGAAGCACACAACTTCAATAAGAAAGAACGCTAATGAATTGAAAGTCCACGAGAAAACTGAGAGGACAGCCATTAAACAAGATTTAAGCCACGACCTTAACCCTCCTAATATGCTGTCGGGGTCATTTTAGAAAACAAAACAAATGCAACTTTCCACCCAAATATTGGTTTGCTTAAGACTGCTATTGAAGAGGAATGGAATAAAATATCCGAAGAATTTATTTTGAAGACATGTAAATCGTTTCGAAACTGTATTGATTAGATAATTGAAAAAAAAAATGGTGGCCATATTGAGTAAATTTACTGTTTTGTGTCTATTTTCTAATTTTATTGTTTAGTTTTTAAATCAAAATTAATCTTCTTTTATAACTAAGTCGTTTATTTTTTTACTAGAATATTCCTAATGTTGCTTCCACATCCCGTATTTTTCTTCTGTTTATCTTTTCAACATATTTGTATGATTCATTTTCATTTTTCTTTAACTCACACACACACACACACACACACACACACATATATATATATATATATATATATATATATATATATATATAAAGAAAACCGAAGCTTTGTGTTTGAATATGTAATAAAACTAAAAAAGTAGGTTTTATTGAAAGACATTGCACAATATTCGCTTTTCTGAAGAAACAATTTGGAGAACCAAGTGTCAGATGATTGTGCAATACGAAGCGTTTAAGTAAGGGGGTGTATTTTTTTACGATGCCAATAGGCATACGAAAATCGATCCTATGTCATATCAAAGAAAAATATTGTGAAAACGTCAGCATTCGCCCACAAAATTGCCCTCTTCAAATAATCCATCGGACACAGGTTTAGGACTGACACAGCTTTACCATTGACCTAAAATTCTTTACATCCTTTTTTTTCCTATTCTTGAAAGAACAATTTTCTACTTTGTCAATTCAAATTTAGTTGGTTATGTTGAGACATTGTTAGCGTTCATCCCATTAGATTTTTGTGGGAAATATTATCAGCATGAAATGTTGATACTTTTTCAGATGTTAAATTTAATTTAAAATGCACGTTATACATGGGGAAAATGTTGTATATTCCTTTTTCAGTACGCGGCGTTTGGGTATTTTAAAAGAACGAATTTGATGGAAACGCATAGAAGTTATTTCTTGAGAATTAATTTTTATTTATTGCGGACTTTTTGTCCTCATCTTGGTAGTTTTTGTGTTGTTTCTTCTTTCACTACGTTTCGGGCAAACTTCACCTCTGGCCTTCTTCAGGTGATTTTACCGCGACCTCGGAGAGGATTGCTGAGTCTTGTAACCGTATCCCCAGTAATTACTGCCTTCCATAGTTGTTGTCTATCGCACCACGTTTTTGACCAAGTAAACCTCTGGCCGGCTTGGGTAGGATTTGAAACCGCTATCTTCTGACAATGCTCATAGAAGTTATTTCTTACTTGAATATTCCGATTTAAGCGATGATTTTATATCTTTTTTTCTTTCTTTTCTTTTTTTTTTTTTACTTTTTATTTCGTTTTCATATTTTTCCTTCTTTCAAGAAAAAAGGTTAATGCTCACGTTCACAAAAGCGAAGTCTGTTATCGAACCCAACAAAACGTGTATATTTATTTACCTATTGCTTGCTTCTGACATGTCGAGTAGACACACTGGCAGACCAACATCGAGCCAAGCAGTAATTCCCAGTTAATTTGGTCTTGTTTTCCCCTGGGGTTTAGAGATGCCATCAAGAAGACTTTGAGCCAGCTCTCTGACTTTAAACGCAAAGTACCTGTGTATTGAAAGACTTACATCCTTTTCTCTTGCGATTGGTACTAACATGGTTGATTCAAATATAGTTTATGAGTTGTCATTTCGATCTGAAACAAATTATATGTATGAGTTTAAAAAAATCAAAACGCAAAAAAGAGCTGTATCATAATGAGAAAAATAATTTGGTTTTGTTCGTTTCCATTAATCACGTGACACATTGACGCCTTTCATCTACAACTTCATAAGCATCTGTTTACCACAATTGTTTTATATCTATCTATCTATGTCAGTCATTTTTCATCTATCTCACTGGTTTCGTCTCTCACTCTCTCTCCCTCATATATATATATATATATATATATATATATATATGTGTGTGTGTGTGTATGTGTGTGTGTATGTGTGTGTGTGTGATATATATATATATATATATATATATATATATATATAAATGCGCGTGTGTATGTGATTTCATTATCTATCTATCTATTTATCTATGTCAGTCATTTCTCATGTATCTCCCTGGTTTCGTCTCTCACTCTCTCTCAATCTCTCTCCCTCACTCATATATATACATATGTGTGTGTGTGTGTGTGTGCGTGTATGTGATTTCATTATCTATCTATCTATCTATCTATGTTCGGTGACTCGCATGATGAAAAGAGACGTTACAAGGTTTAATAACCTGGAATCTGTCCTGGAGAATGAGACGTTTCACATTCTGTAGGATTCTGAGATAAAAAAATGGATGTCCTAATTTCAGCCAGGCAACTAGACCTTGTCATAGACAACTAGAAAAAGAAAACCTGACGAATAGTGGACTTTGCCGTTCAGGCTGACCACCGGGTAAAAATGAAGGAAAGTGAAACGAGAGATAAGTACCTAGACATTGCTGGAGAACTGAAAATCTGTGGAACATGAAAATGACGGCGATACCAATTGTAGTTGGCACTCTCGGTACAGTTACTAAAGGATTGGTAAAGGGACTGGAGGACTTGGAAATAAGAGGACGAGTGGAGACCTTTCAAATAACAACTTTGTTGAGATCGGCCAGAATAGTCAGAAATGTCCTGGAAATTTGAGGAGACTTGCTGTCACTCAGACTCCAGTGGAAAACCCTCAGCAAACGCTGGTGTGAAAAACTCTCAATTGAGTAAAATAATGATATTAATAAAAGACACTAAATAACTTTGACGTTCAATTTGTCTCCTCTCAACCGGCAATTCTGTTCTAAATTCTATCATCATACTAACCTTTTAGATAAATATGTATTCAGTATAATATTACATATACGCGTTTATTTAAGATCAAATAAAATTGGAACAGTTTAACTTTATTTTCAAAAATTCACATGGATTTTAGATGACGGTAAGTTTGTACTAAATAAATATTTGATTTATTTCTTCTAAAAGAAAAATAATCTCAGCTTATGGACTTCTTGTGATGGCCAGTAAGTTAACTGTTATAGAAAAATAAATGCTTGTTTTCATGAATATTTGAAAAATAACTTTTATTCGATACAGTATTTAATCTGACACCATAACAAACAAAAGAAAATCTGTATTAAGATGGCATGATTTTTGTTTGGTTTGGTTTTATGGCACATCACCCACAGTAAGTTATTAAACATAAAAACCATTTTTATACATATAAACAGTCCTATTTAAAATAATTCAGTTTAGTCTAAGAATAGTTTTTTGTTTACTCACAGTTAAATGTCAAAACACTTCTATTTCAAATGATTCAGTTCAGCCTGAGTACAGTTTCAATGTAAATATAGTTCTATTTCAAACAATTCGGTTTAGCATATGTACGCAGTTAAAATGTCAAAGCAGTTCCTTTTCAAACAATTCAGTTTTGCATAAGTTTTGTTCTATTTGACCAGTAGATAGTACCCTATCTGGCCAGAGTGGACCTGAGAGCGATGGCAATAAAGGGGCATTCCACATTCCCGAAAGATCCAGTATTACTGGAGCCTCACCATCAGATTGTTTCGTGTCATATCCAGGACACTCGTGGGGAGGAGTGTTATAGCTCTGCAGAGAAGCAGATGGTGCATTTTACAGCCGCAGCTGACTGGGCAACTAATTTTTGTATTTATTTTAACGTGACGCACTCATATATAGCATATCATAGCAAATTTTTTTTTATTGTGATGGCTATAACGTTAGAATATCATTAATGAATGAATAAATCGGTTCCGTTTCTAATTTCCTAAGAAATCTTCGTTAACTCGTGGATGTCGAATGTTATAATTCATGTAATGATATAACAGTTCATTTTATTAATTATGAAATAATTCTTCTTGTTTGTTTGAGGTGAATTGATTATGATATAATTTCCATATACGTAATGATATGGATCGATAATAGATTTAATACGTTGGTTGGTTGTTTGGGTTTAATGGCATATCAACCTTTGTAGGTTATTTAACGCCAAATCCTCTTTTATACAATCAGTTCTGAGTACACGGTTTGTCAAAAACATTTCTATTTCAAGCTATTCAGTTTATTCAAACAGTTCTAATTCAGCTAATTCAGTTTACTATAAGTATAGATTTTCGTTACCTAAAGTTAAATGTCAAAACAGTTCTATATTAAACTATTCAGTTTTGTGTACGTAGAGTTTCAATGTCAAAAACTGTTCCATTTCAAACAATTCAGTTTAGCAGAAGCACGCAGTTTAAATGTAAGTACAGTTTAATTGTCAAAAACATTTTTATTTAAAGCTATTCAGTTTAGTCAAACAGTTCTAATTCAAACTATCAAGTTTAACATAAGTATGCAGTTAGTTTTATTTAACCGATATCTAGGGCCCAATCGGGTACTACCACGCCGGGCCAGAGAGACCCTAGAAGCAATGGTAATGAAGGGGTGCTCCGCTTTCTCCGAAGCTCCAGCATCACTGGAACCTCGCCATCAGATTGTTTAGTGTCAAATCTTGGACACTCATTGGGGGCGGGGGATGGTGTATTCTACAGCCCCAGCCAACTGGACAAGACAGATTTGATATGAATATATCGTTATCATCCTGTCTTACTCGTCCGTGCAAAGGGGTCAAGAGGAGAACGTCGCTTATGAGTTCGTCCTTACTTCTCCAACTGTGTCCCGCATGTCTTGTTTGTCTAATTTGATGGTTTTAGTAATGGGAGTGAGGTGGCCGTATATCTGCTGCTTTATGGGATGTTGCTTCCTGGATGTTTTCGATATTACTCGAAGCATTCTTGTGCGATCGCCATCAAACTTCTTCTCTGTACGCTTTGACAGCGTCTATATGGTGCATCCACATGGCAGTATGGAACCGACCACTGCTTGGGAAAAAATGCGTTTTATTTTATCGGACAGGTCTTACCTCCATACGACCAATAGACTATCGATAGCAGTCCCACCATGATACCCATTCTACATCATGAATATATATATTCAAGGCAGTTATTTCATTACCAATGAATTAGTCACAGATTTATACGGACCTTTCTTTTCGAACGTCTAGGAGTTTTCCGACGAATCTGAAATAAAAGTGAAATTATTCAGTAACAACTGTTGACAAAATTATCGGTCTACCCTGTCTGTCTATCTGTCTGTATGTGTATGAAGCCTTGTCACGTGAGGCTATGAAATACGCCGATTGCATCTCAGTAGTGAGCTAATACCTCCCACCAACGAGTGTCTTTGTATGACACTAAATATCATATGATCATGCCCTCAATTCTTGAAGCCTCAAAGATTGGGAAGTACTCTTTCATTGCCATTACTCCAAGGCCCACTTTGACCTGGGGCGGTAGTACCAGTTAAGGTTCAGTCACTGCAGCACCAATGAAAGAGGTGCAATCTATGGGTTAAATAGAACTGGTCAATCTTTTATAAATTAGTATTGAATATAATTCTTTGTTTAAGATAAGAATACTTGCAACCATTTAACAGTGTACAAAAAATGAACACTGGTTCATTTAAAAATGTTACCAACAAACTATTCTTTTCAAATAATATGCATACATATTTATATAAACCTGATGTGGTCTTAAATAACGTACAAACGTTGATATGCCATAAAATACAACCAACCAACCAACCATATGTGTCCGTATGTACGTATTTACCAATACCTCCGCACAGACAGGATAGGACACATGGTCAATGTTTAAGCAGAGTTTAACAGATTTAAATTCAGAGTTTTCCTATTACAGGGTGGAACGATAAAATTGTTGTCTTAAAGAAAACAACCCTACAGCTTCATTTTAAAACCTTTATTGAAAAAATCAATTTAGGTAACTTGATTATGTAGTAGATCTGACATCTTCAGGGTGGAACGATAAAATTGTCGTCCTAAAGAAAACAACACTACAGCGTTATTTTAAAACTTTTATTGAAATAATCAATTCCGGTAACTTGATTATGTAGTAGAGCTGACATCTATTCAATGTAGCCACCTTCAACCTCAATCACCACCTCGATATGTATCCGGAATTGGGGGCATGCCTTTTCCACAAGCGCCGGAGGGTGATCGGCGAATACTCGGCGGATGGCGGCGATCAGGCTGGCTTTGGTGTTTTGGAAGGTCATGTTAGTGATGTTCTCGACGTATGACCAAACGAAGTAGTCCAGCGGGTTCAGGTCGGGGGGGGGGAAAGGGGCATTGAGAGAAGAGTACAAAGTCGTAGCACTCCTTCTGAAGCCAAGACTGGCTCTCTTTGGACTTGTGGACCGGCGCTGAGTCCAGCTGCCACCGGCCACCTGATTGCACCAGGGGATCATCACATTATTCAGCACATCCAGGTACACTTTGGTGTTGACTTTCAAGCTGACTTCGAAGATGTGAGGTGGCATGATGTGGCCCTCACTTGAAACCACACCAATGACCATAACCGTAGCCTGAAACTTTGTTTTTATCACTCTGGGCACGTCCCTGAAATTCGTGACAATCCAGATTTGCATTTTGAGGGTGGTGGCAATGGTCTTGTTGTCATAACTTGGATCGGTAGAGTGCATGAGTTGTGCAGCGGCTCATCTACGATCTCGCTCGTTGAACATTGTGTCACTTTCTGATATGATAGAAGGCTCCTATCGCTCTTGGGATTTGTACACAACTGGCCAACTAGTAGATGGTCTGCAACTAAAAAAGAAAACTAGTTTTCATTAAACGGAAATGGAATCATCTCGTCTTATCTAGGGCGACAATTTTATCGTTCCAACCTGTACTAGATTGGTTGCCATACCCAGTGTAAAGCACCAGACTGTCCTACTATTTACCAATAGCTAGATGGACAATAACTGGATTCATACCTTTTCCAAGGGTTTTAGTTGCTATGTAAAATGCAATCAGCTTCGTCCAAGATTTGACCTCGTATCACCATGTCCATTTCCTAAGACAATAACCAATACACCACAGGCATCTTCATGATGTACGTACGTATGTATGAAGGTATAAGAGTGGAAAAGAAGTTCATTGGCTGACCAGGATACTATGATGGAATGAGACTAAATGATTAGTTTTATTTTGTTTATTTGTTTAATGATATATCAACCTTCGTAGGTTATTAAATACCATAACCCTCGATGTAGAAACACAGTGGTGGTAGCACGAGGACTTTCCTTGTTATCAAATTAGTTTTATTATTTTCCATTGACTCTCTGGTAATCTACATACATCTTTCATCAGTGTTGCAGAGGTTGGATCCCATTGGTCAAAAATATCATCGACATCTCATATGACGTCATCCTATCAGCTTTTCAACCAATGAATTTTTCAACCAACCAATATATATAACAAAATATTCAGATTAATTTCTTTGTTTTAATCGCATATCAACCTTCGTGTGTAATTTAATACCTGAGCCATCCCTCAAGAAAAACACCAGGAACGCTATTTAACTGCATAGCTGGGAGGTTACGGGGTTTATATCTTTCCGAAAGGTATTTGTCTGAAATTGAATGTGATAGCATGATTGGAGTTTGAACTCGCTTATTACGAGTCCACAGACCGCCGTTTTAACCATTACACCACGAGGACACCCTCCAAAGACATGTATGTATGTTTTATTTGAGATAATGTACCATATTTCAGTGAAGAAAAAATAACAACTTCAGCACAGGTATATTACATGTCAAATGAAAAAAATTTCCAATGAAAAAAAGAAAAAAAATTCAACACATTCTTTAACGTTCCATTTTCATACTGACTCATGTCAATCTTGTGTTTAAAAAATAAAGAATGAAGAAGAAAGCATTGTCGTGTATAGATTTTTGATAAAAGTGAACATGTTGAATTTGTTTTTTAAATTTCAAAAATAGTGTCTATGTTTGCATTTGAAAACATTTCTAAAAAAAATATTTAAATGGTTTTCATATTTGATAAAATGACATTTCTGTGGTTTGAAATATAAAAAAATATAGTTTACGCTAGGTTTTTAGTAATCGTAAATATAATTTAGAATTAATTAACAAAAATAATCTAAATAAGGAAAATTGTAACTTTTTGCAACTAATTGAACTCAAGAAGGAATTCAGTTGATAAAAAAGGCTTGTTGTTTAAAAGTTTGATCGTTTAAGATAATGCTATATTCAACACTCTTTCTGTTTCGTTTATTATGTGTATAAACTAACATTTTTGAATGTTTAAATGAAGCATTCCTATTGTCACCTGCTTTTAAATCTCGAACACGTTCATAAATTGACTTTATTTTCTCGGACAGATTCTAGTTTATGCACATACCATTTGTCAGTTGATGTGCCCGTGGTGTAATGGTTATCGTCGTAGGAAATGGACACGGTGACACGAGTTCAAATCCTGGACGAGACTGATTGCATTTCTCTAATACCCTTGGGAAAGGTATGAATCCAATTATTCTCCCTCCAGCTATGGGTAAATAGTAGGGCAGACTGCGTTCTTCAGTCTTGGTGAGGCAACTAGTCTAGGAGAAGGAAAACTCTAAATTCAAACCTGTTAAAATCCGCTTAAAAAATTGACCTTGTGTCATATCCTGCCCGAGCGGAGAGGTTGGTAAATATGATAATAATACATCAAGTCATCGAAAGAAAGGAAAGGAAGATCTGTCAGATTAACTGTTTCACAGTTTAGAATGGAAAAAGAATGAAAAAGAGAAGAGGTATTTGTGGAGTATAAATCAATTGACTCCACCGATCATTATCGATAAACTTTGAGTGGTTTTAAAATTCAAGGAAGAATTGTTACTGCTACTCAGACACTAATGAAAGTTCATTAGCTTAGGCTTGAGTAAAAAAACTCGCCAGGAGTTAATTGATAATAATAATAATAATAATAATAATAATAATAATACATGCCTGTGGTGTAATGGTTATCGTCGTAGGAAATGGACACAGTGACACGAGTTCAAATTCTAGACGAGACTGATTGCATTTTACATTGCACTAATACCCTTGGGAAAGGTATGAATCCAATTATTCTCCCTCCATCTATGGGTAAATAGTAGGGCAGACTAGGTTCTTCAGCCTAGGTGAGGCAACTAGTCTAAGAGAAGAAAAACTCTGAATTCAAACCTGTTAAACTCCGCTTTAAAATTGACCTTGTGTCATATCCTGCTCGAGCGGAGGGGTTGGTTAATCGGATTTGTCAGTATCGTCAAACTTATATATCTTGCATAATTCCCTGGAGATCATTTGAAAAGTCAATCATGATTACAGCTTTGGTCCGGTTCTCTGATTTATAATCATTTTTTCTCCTTGAGACTTTTTTTACATCAGCGTCAGCTGATGGTCTTTCACTCAAGTCTTCAGGACTCTTCTCAGTATTCAGGCCAATCTCAACAATCCAATGTACTTTGGATTATCTCCTGTTGTCCTCTTATTTTCCAAGTCCTCTAGCCCTCGTACCAATCCTTTAGTGACTGTACCAAGAGCACCAATTACAACTAGTATAAAAGTCACTTTTATGTTCCACGGTTTTTTTCAATTCCCAAGCAAGGTCCAGGTACTTATCTTTCTTTTCGCTTTCTTGCAATTGTACTGTTTGTTCAGCCGGGACAGCAAAGTCCACAATTCCGCAAGTTCTCTTTTTTTGTAGATTATTATAAGGTCTGGTTGTAATTATTATTATTATTATTATTATTATTATTATTATTATTATTATTATTATTTGTAGTTGTAGTAGTAGTAGAAGTAGAAGTAGTTGTTGTTGTAGGAATTATTTTCACTTGTGTACCCCGATAGCTGGTGTAGTAAATTTAGGTTTCACTGGAATACTTCCTCAGAACCAACTTTAATATTGTTAGCATATACATGACTTGGTTGGCCCAGTTTGCTTGAACGGTAGAATACACCAATAGAATCTCTGTAGAGGGTTAAGCCTCCCCCAACGATTGTCCTAGATATGATACTAAACAATCTGAGGGTGAGGTTCCTGTAATAATGGAGCTTTAGGGAATGCAGAGCACCCCTTTATTGCCATCGCTCCCAGGTCTACTCTGGCCCAGAGTGGTAGCACCTAACAGGGTCCTATCTATTGGTCAAATAGAACAGAAATTTGTACTTATGCTAAACTGCATTGTTTGAAATAGAACTGTTTTTATTTACATTTTACTATGCGTAAACAAGAAACTATTTATACTAAACTGATCTGTTTGAAAAATGACTGCTTATTTGTATAAAATGGATTCGGCATTAAATAACCTAAAATAGTTGATATGCCTTAAAAGCAAACCAAACCAAATCATGACTGGTTGGTACTAGCTGTAGCTTAGTGACAACAGCCCCTTCCAAACTCTTGAGCACTTCACTCAGTATATTGTTTCAGTTAAATCTATATCTGTTCTAAAGACAGTTTGGTGCTTTCACAAACCTCTTACAATGTTCTGATATTTTTCATCATCTTATTCTTTTTTCCTGGTTTCTTCTTTTTACCTCCCTCTTGAGATCAGTCTGAACTACTATATCAACTATTAGTCACATTTTTGCATTTTTTATTTGACACTTATACCATCATTTTCCTGTTCCACAACTATTTTAGCCCCCCTGGGAAGTTCTGTTTATCTATCTAATTTTTCGTCTTCTTTTACTTTCATACAGTTGTCTTCTGGAACGACCAAGTCAACTAGTTGACAGGTTCTTTCTTCTTATTAACTAATACTAAATCTGGTCTTCTAGCCAAAATTGGGTTATTCATTTTCATCTAAAAAAAATCCCCGGAAATTTTATGTCTCATTTTATCCCTTGTCAATGTAACCACATTTTAGTCGCTTGCCCAGTTCCCTATGGATAAACTTCCCCACCCATGCGGTTTTTATTTTTTTACTCTTAATGTACTAGTTTGTTACATTCACTTATAATATGGTCGTCTGTCTCATTTCTCTCATACAGACTATTTTTTTTTTTACAAATATCCAATTCTTGGAGTATTCAAGTCTCTACTGGCTTAAATTTTTCGTTGGAGTCCAGATGACAGCAAGTCTGCGTAATTTTTCAGGCTTCTTCTCAGTATTTTACCCAATTTTAGTTGTGCTACAGGATGCGGAAGCAAAATTAGGAATATTCAAGTATAATAATAAACGATTCTACTACAAAACAAAATCAATTTTATTTAAAATAAAACAATAAAAAAAAGACTGACACAAAACAGTAAATTTACTCAAAAGCCGCCATTTTTTTCGATTATTGTATCAACACTCTTTTGAAACGATTTACATGCCTTCAAAATACATTTTTTAGACATTTTGTTCCATTCCTTCTCAATTATAGTTTTAAGCAAAACAATATTTAGATGGGAAGTTGAATTTGTTTTGTTTTCTAAAACGCCCCATAAACAAGAGTGTTAAGGTCTGGGCTTAAATCTTATTTAATTGCTGCCCTCATAATTTTCCCGTGGACTTTCAATTCATTAGCGTGCTTTCTTATTGACGTTATGGGGTCCTTCTTAATCACCGTAGCGATAGCTGTTAATAAGCCTTCTTTTCGTTTTTTGTTCGATCTTCCGCTCCCGCTTTTCCTTAAAAAGCTAATCTTCTGTAAGTTTTTTTTTCTTTGCTTTGTATACGGCCGACAAAGAAACTTTGACTTAGTTTCGGCGTTAAGCAAATCATAGATTCTTGGCATTTTCTTTTCTTGCTTACTCATATTGGGCTGAATTTTAATAAAATAATGTGTTTAAATAATTAACGCAATCATGAAAATTTAGATTTATCGAGTTTTTCCAAATTTGAACAAATCAGACCACAAAAATGTTTTAAAAATTATTCCATAATTTGCTTCCGCGCTCAGTACGTGGTGCATTCAATAAGTTTCCTGACTTTTTTGTACAGGCATTTAAAATTGTCGTAGACTCTTGAAAATTCAGTATGTTATTGCTATTCATTTTATGAGATGTCAGACCAATTTTTATGATTTCAGGTTTAAATGAACAGCTACAGCAAGAATCGGAATACATCCTACTAAAGTCTGATTGTCATAGCTGGTGAATTTCAAAAATGCAATCTGGACGTGAGGGCACTTTAGAAGAACGATATGCAAGAAAATTCTGTTTTAAACTTGGAAAAATGCCACAGAAACGTATGGAATGCTTCAGATTGCTTTTGGAGCATCTTGCATGAATCGAGCCTCAATTTTTGAGTGGCGTAAGAGATTCAAGGAAGGCTGGGAGTCTGTGAGGGATGAGGAGAAGTGTGGGAGGAGTAAGGAAGTCAATACACCAGAGTTGATTGGCTTAAGGGTTAGGGTTAGGGTTACTATGTTGAAGTTTTAAGGGAGTTCTGGAAGAGATTCCGTCGGAAGAGGCCAGCACTTCAAATCGGGTCAGTGGCATTTCAACCAGAACACAGCTCCATCCTTGTCACAGACTATTTGACCAAGATGGGCATCAAGACAGTTCATCACCCTCCCTATAGTCGTGACCTTGCTCCCTGCGACTTTTGGTTATTCCCTAAGCTCAGAGGCTGTCGTTATGAGAGAATTGAGGAGATGAAAGAGGCTGTGACGAAGGTCATTGACACACTCACACAAGAGGATTTCCAGAATTTGTTGGAACGGTACACCAAGTGCATTGCAGTTGGATGAGATTACTTCGAAGTGGACTAGAGTTTCATGTATGTATTATCAATAAAAGTGCCCATACGAAAAAAGTCTGGAAACATTCAATGATGCTCGTATGTTCTGGAAGATTTCAATCTTTACACGTATCTCCACTTCTTCCAGTGGCTTTTTGAAGTCTTTTTTAATGTACCAAGTTTCAATATTATTTTCCCTCTGTGCACATCTTTTAAACCAGCTTTAATGGTGATTTTTCATTCCAGTCTGAGGGACAGCAAGTCACCTCAGGTCACCTCAGGTCACCGGGACATTTTCAAGTATTATAACTGACTTTAACTGGGCTGTAGTCAAGATAGTCACGATTCTTGCTCTTATCACCAGTTCACCTGTGCCCAGTCGGTTGAGGCTGTAGAATACTCTGACTGCATCTCTGCTGTGGGGTAAGACCTTGCCTACAACGTGTGTCCTGGATATCACACTTAACAATCTGATGGCGAGGCTCCAATAATGCAGGAGCTTTGGGAAATGCAGAGTATCCTTTCATTACCATTGCTCCTTGGTCTACTCAGTGGTAATCTCTGATAGAATTTTATCTATGCGTCAAATAGATCTGTCATTTCAAACTGAGTGCAAACAAATGACTTACGCTAAATTGAATTGTTAGAAATAGAACTGTTTAGTCATATTACTGTATGTATCTAAAAATGTGTTTACAAACAATATATTCAAGATATATTTAAAAACAGGATTTGGCATTAAATAGCCAACAATGGTTGATATACGATAAAAGCAAACTAAACCAAACCAAACCAAACCAGATTTTTCCAGATTCTTTAGGAATGTTTGGTTTTTGCTTTGGCATAATTGCTTCTTATGACATTATTTAGTGCTGTTATTTTAAAATGATTATTTTCAGTTTTTCAATTTCACCTTCTTTGTTATGTTCTAACTTGATAATTTCCGTGTTTGTATCTAAAGTATTATTTTAGACTTTACTTGCGAGCTTTTCCTAAATGAAACTTTCGGTCATTTTTTCGGGGCCGAATTGCATCTTTTTGCCTTGATTAAATCAAAAAGCTTTGTAAACCTTCTTAATCGTTGCCATTGTTTGCTCATAACGTTAAATTGCCCACAATTGTTTAATTTTTGATAGAAGTTTTATATCCATAATCAGTGTTTTAAGTTCAATGGAGACGTTTGATAGTTTTCCACTGGAGTCTGAGTGACTGCAAGTCTCCTTAAGTCTCCTGGACTCTTCTTCTAGCCGATCTAAACAGAGCTGTAGTTTGGATGAGCCACTCGTCCTCTTATTTTCAAATCCTCCAGTCCTTGTACCAATCCTTTGGTAACTGTGCCGAACTCGTCAATTACAAGTGATATCACTGTCAGTTTATGTTTGATTGTTTTTTTCAGTTTTCTAGAAAGGACTATGTACTTATCCTCGAACTATAGCTCGAACCCGCTTACAACGATATGACCTTATCCTATCAACTTTTCAACATATTTTGCTTTCCTTCAGTTTTACCCTGTGATCAGCCGGAACGACAAAGTCCACAATTCTGTAGGTTTTCTTTTTCTTGTTGACTCTCACAAAGTTTGGCCGTCTGGCTGAAATTTGGTGATCCGTTTGTATCTCAAAATTCCAAAGAATTTTGTGGGTCTCATTCTCCAGGATGGTTTCTGTGTTATGCATACACCATGTGTACGTATGGTCAAATACCTACCCAGTCCTGTCTAGTCTTATACTCTCTTTACGCTAATTTACTACATTCGCTTATTATGAGATTCATCGTTTTCTCTCTATCACCACATAATCTACACCTGCTATTTTATTGGGTCTTGTCAATTCTTCCTTTGACATAGTTTTTTGGGTGTTGTTTTGTGCTGCTATGAAAAGAGATTCAGTTTCTCTCATAAAGTTTCCTTTGTTAGCCATGTTCAAGTTTTCTCGTATAACATTTTGCTTGTTTGTCGCTTGAAGTGTCCGTACAGTTGTTTTTCTAACCATTTTTATTTTCTGGTTATTTTAGTTCTGATTATGCTCGCGTTGTTTCTAGTGTATCTGGTGCCAGTAAGCAGTTTTCCTACGCGCTTTTTTTTTATGTAGTCTTCTAGTCGTTATACCCAGCAATCAACGCTATCTTGAATGCTAGTGAATCTTCTTCCTCCTTGACACATACAGTTTGTCTACATCTTATTATCATTATTATTGTTATCATCATTATTATTATTTAATATTTGATAGTGAAACTGACAAACTGTACCAAGCAATCTGTGTGTCAGAGAGTTGGTTAGTTGTTCTATTTTACTGCGTATCAACCCTTTTCGTGTCATTTAACGCCGAATTAAATTTCGAATTATTCAGATTAGTATAAGTATTGTTTTTGTATACACACGGTTAAATGTCAAAACAGTTCTATCTCAAATAATTCAGTTTAGCATAAAGACTCAGTATAGTTCTATTTTACCCATGAAATATAGATATGATTTGTAAAGTCTTTTAGTAGATAAATCTTCAAACGAGCCTGAGCTTATTCTTTTGTACACTGTTTGATAATTTCAAGTATTGCTATGTAACAGTAACAATGCAATATCAGTCAAACAGTTCTAGTTCAAATAATTCAATTTAGCGTTAGTCATTAGTTTACGCTCAGTTTAAATGTCAACCAGGTATATTTGATCCATTGACAGGACCCTGTCAGGTGAAACCATACCGGGCCAGAGTGGACCAGGGAGCAATGTCAATGAAGAGGTACTCCGCATTCCCCAAAGCTCCAGCTTTACTGAAGCCTCACCATCGGGTTATTTAGTGTCGTATCCAGGACACTCGTTAGGGGAATATTACCTCTCTGCAGAGATGCAGTCAGTGTATTCTGCACCCCCAAAGAGTTTTAGAGAGAAAGGATGAAAAATCATAAAAAATAAAACAATATATTTGTGTAAAAACAACAAAAAAGCATTAACAATCAAAGATAAAACGCAAACATATTACACTGAATGAAACATAAAGTGTTGATAAACAAAGAAAACGTAAGATAACATTGGTCCACGCACGTTGTTATTTCAATGCCAGATTTTCGTTTACCGTTGAATACTGAGGGTGACCTGATTTGCTGCTCGTATTTGAATTCAGTAATGTAATTAGACGGTCTTATTGACTTATCATATGAGCAGATTGGAGCACCAATTCCCGCTTGTATTTTTGGACTGATCAGCTTTAAATGCGTGACTAACAAATAAAAACAGTAGAGATGTTAAGTTAAGGGATTAGAAATTTTTCTTTTTCTTTTTCTGTTTCTTTTTCTTTTATTTCTTTATTTATTTTTGAGGAAGTTTATACAAAGAGAACAACATTAACGTCATACGTATCTTCAATAGGTTTAAATTGTTTCGAACAAGGTGAAATTGTTCTTCTTATTTTACACCTTGCGAGTTTTTCACAACGGCCTTAGATGGTGATCTTTCACTGGAGTCTAAGTGACAACAACTCTCATCAGTTCTTCTGGATACATTCTAGTATCCTGGTCGATCTTAGCAATGCTGTGGCCGCGATGGTTTTGATTTTTTCATAGATTTTCACTTTCCCTAATTTTTAAAAAGCCAAGTGCATCAACCTCATCAACGTCACCCTCATGTTTCACAGTATTTTTTGGCCCTCAAGCAAAGTCTAAGTATTTGTCCATGTTTTCATTTTTTTTTTTTTGATTTTCTCTCCTTGTTTATTAAAACTCTGTCTATTTGTGGTGGGGCGTATTTAGATGATATATTTGTATCTCAAAATCTCACAGAATATTATGCATTTCATTTTCTTGTACGGGTTCTGGTTTGTGCATACACCATATGGTAGTCAGTCTTCAGAAATGCTGTAGCTTTGTGGAATGCAAAGTACCCCTTCACTGCCATCGCTCCAGGTTCACTCGGATTGGTAGCACAAGATAGGATCCTATCTGTGGGTCAAATAAATCCAAACTGCGCATTAATACTAAATTGACTTGTTTGAACTTAATTGTTTTTACATTTAACTCTGTATTTAAACTGCGTATTTATGTTAAACTGAATTGTTTAAATATAAAAACAGCTCTATTTCAAGTAATTCACTTTAGCGTCAACATGCAATTTAGTTTTATTTGACCCATAGAGAGGACTCTATCAGGTTCTACCACTCCGAGCCAGAGTGGACCTGGAAGCGATGGCTATGAAGGGGTACTCCGCATTCCCCAAAGCTCCAGCAATACTGAAACCTCACCATCAGCTTATTTAGTGTCATATCTAGGAAACTTTTTAGTGGGATATTACCCCTATGTATAGAAGCAGACGGTGTATTCTACAGCTCCAACACTCTCGGTAAAAAAAAACAACAACAAAAAAAAAACTCAGGAAGATGAGGGTATCAGTGATACCAATTGTAGTTGGAACGATTCCGAAAGGCTTGGAAAAATGACTGGAGGAATTGTAAATCTTGGAAGAACCGAGACTTCCCAGATCACAAGATTGTTAATATTTGTTTGAATACTTAGAAGAGTCCAGGAGACATAAGGATACTCAGAAACCATTGAAAGATCACCATCTAATACTGGGGTGAAAAACTCTCCCAGGAGTAAAAATAGATAAAAATACATGCACCTTTCCTAAGAATTTAAATAACTGTGAAGCATGATCATAGTGGTGATACGAATTGTGATTCGTGTGCTTGGAACGGCCCCCAGAAACTTAGAAAATACGCAGGAGGAATCGGAAATCAGATGAAGAATCGAAACCATTCAGACCACAGCGTGGTTGAGATTGGCTTGAACAATGAGAAAACTCCTGGAAATCTGAGAGTTGCTTTCAAATTTCAGTGAAAGGCCACAAGCCAAATCTGGTGAAAGAAACTCAAATAATAATAATAATAATAATAATAATAATAATAACAATAAAGCTACTCGAGACAAAACTCTCTAGCAAAAAACTTATCAAAGCGAGAATAAATATCTGGGCTGTACGCCGCGTTAGATATTCGAGGCCCTTTGTGGAGTGGACCAGGGAAGAACTTAAGCAAATAGTGGACCAAATAACAAGGAAACTAATGACCATGCATAAGGCACTACATCCTAGAGACGACGTTGACAGACTATATGTATTCAAAAAGAAAGGAAGAAGAGGACTTCACAGGATTGAAGACAGTACTACGCATCGATACAACCACGCGAGAACTACATAAAAAAACACGAAGGAGGACTGATTACCTTCATCAAAAACAATACTGACAACACGGTGAGCAACAGAATAACAATAACTAGGTAACAAAAAATTGGAAGAAAAACAATGAGTGCTTTAAACGACTAATAAACGAATTTTCGCACGAGAAAACCAGGACGAGGTTAAGAAAAGGAAACTTTAAAACAGAAACAGATCTCTCCTAAAAGCAGGACAAAACAACACCATAAGAACCACTCAAATCAAAGCAAGAATAGATAAGGCGCAACAAAATAGCAAATGTAAGTTATGTGATGATAGATACGAAACCATCAGTCACATAATAAGCGAATGCAGCCAATTAGCACAGAAGGAGTACAAGACTAGAAACGACTGGGTTGGAAAGAAATTTAAATTTGACCATACAAACAAATGGTATATGCACAACCCAGCAGCTGTCCTGGAGGATGACACAAATAAACTCCTTATGGGACTTTGACATACAAATGGATCATCTAATCTCGGCCAGAAGACCAGAAGTACCTTGACCTTGCTTGGGAATTTAAAAAAGATGGAACATGAAGGTGACGATTATACCAATCGTGATTGGCGCATTCGGTACAGTAACTAAAGGACAATTAAAGGGACTGGAGGATTTGGAAGTTGGAGGACGAGTGGAGACCATCCAAACTACAGCATTATTGAGAACGGCCAGAATACTGAGAAGAGTCCTATAGACTTGAGGAGACTTGCTGTCATTCAAACACCAGTGAAAGACCATCAGCTAACGCTGATGTGAAAAACTCGAATGGAGTAAATAATAATATCTTATCACAGAATTGTATGCACATGAATTTTTCAAGTATCGTTTACGGAATTTTCATAATCATAGTATGCACAATATTCTCTAATTGAAAGTTTTAGCATCTTGCGTATATATATATATATATATATATATATATATATATATATATATGTGTGTGTGTGTGTGTGTGTGTGTGTGTGTGAGTGGGTGTGTGTGTGTGTGTAAACATATATCTGATTAAATATGATTTTCATCTTGAGAAGTTTTGTAATATTTTGACTTGCATTCAGAGTAGACAGCCAAAAGCGATAATAATTATTTGTTTGCTAAAGGAAAATGACATTCAAAGAAATAAATGAAAAAAAAAAAAAAAGAAAAAACGAAAAGAAACCATACGTTTTAGAATTAAGAAGCTATCAAAAAGGGATTCTGTAAAATTGTCAATACATCTTATGGGATAATAATAATAATTTTTTTCAATTATATATATATATATATATATATATATATATATATGTGTGTGTGTGTGTGTGTGTGTGTGTGTGTGTGGATCACTTCCCCAGTTAAAATACATTCTTGTTTGTCTAAAGTGTATTGAAGTTAGATGAAATATTACGCTGAACATCTGCTCTATTGTTTGAATTTGAAAGTTGTCTTGTTCTTCCATTCCTGAAGCAGTGTGTCAGCAGGGTAACGATTATGTCGTTAATCAGTAATCACTTGTGTCTGTCTGTCTGTCTGTCTGTCTTCCTCTGTCTCTCACAATATATATATGAATATATATATATATAGAGAGAGAGAGAAAGAGAGAAGAAAGTATATATATATATATATATATATATATATATATATATATATATTTCTCTCTTTTTCTCTATCTCTATCTCTCCCACACACACACACACACAGACCAACAGGCTTGGAAATATAGAGAATATATATATATATATATATATATATATATATATATATATATATATATATATATATATGTGTGTGTGTGTGTGTGTGTGTGTGTGTGTGTATCACATACACACAGAGAAACGGACATACACAAATATGCAGACATGAATTGACACACACACACACACACACACACACACACACACACACACACACACACACACACACACATATATATATATATATATATATATATTTGTCTACGTCTCTATGTATCTGTCGATACATGTCCATCCATCTGTGTATGTATATATGTATGTTTGTGTTTGTCTATTTCTCTGTGTGTGTAAGTGCATATGTCCGTGTTTGTCGAGTGTCTGCCCCCCCATATATATATATATATATATATATATATATATATATATATATATATATATATGTCATTCTCAATGTTTGTAAGTGTGTCTGTCTATTTGTGTGTGCGTGTAGCAATATATATATATATATATATATATATATATATATATATATATATATATATATATATATATATATATATATATATGTACATGAAAAAAATAGACAAACAAAGTAATCCTAAAATGATGCATTTATTATAATGGAAATAAACGTTTCAGTTTTAATAAACCTTCATCAGGACTTTCAAATGGTGAAGAATGTTGCTGGAACAACAATGGATGCTTTAGTAAAATAACAGGAGAAAAGACTTAAAAATCCATCGATGTTTTAGCAACATTTTTCATTCCAAATTTTATTTAGGTCCACAGTCAACGAGTTTTAA
>CAUZXS010001532.1:122500-130000 GCA_963585895.1 Sepioteuthis lessoniana
ATTGTTAGCTATTTAATCTTGTTAATTATTAATGACTTTTCAATAGTTTTGGTTTGGTTTCTTAATTTAATAGCTTACCAAACTTACCAAAAAGAGGTGCCCGTGGTGTAATGGTTATCGATGCAGGAAATGGACACGGCGACACGAGTTCAAATCCTGGACGAGACTGATTGCATTTCACATAGCACTAGTACCCTTGGGAAAGGTATGAATCCAATTATTCTTCCTCCAGCTATGGGTAAATAGTAGGGCAGACTGTGTTCTTCAGCCTTGGTGTGGCAACTAGTCTAGGAGAAGGAAAACTGAATTCAAACCTGTTAAACTCCGCTTAAAAATTGACCTTGTCATATCCTGTCTGAGCGGAGGGTTTGGTAAACATGAATAGCATACCAAACTTTGTTCGTTATGTAATATCAAAACCATCCTTGTAATTTAGTATTACACACCTAGCTGGAGGACTTAAGGAGCTCCTATCTTTCGTAAGGGCATTTATCTAAAAGTGAACGTATTAACGCGACTATGGTTTAAACTGGCTAATTGCTATGCCACAGTCCCGTACTTTAGAGAATCAGTGAATCAGTGATGGCAGACGAAGGGGGACATTTAAATAAATCAAAAGTTTAAGAAGTTTTTTGTTTAATTTGTATTTAATGTGGCTCAGAAATATTTGTATTTAGTATAGTAAATAAAACCACTGAGATGCTTCGAACTGCTTCTTTAAAAGTAACACTTTTAGGATGAGAAATAAAAATTTTGGCGGGTGGCCAAATACTTTTGATTGGTGGTATATATATATATATATATATTTTTTTTTTTTTTTCTGTAGTTTGGTATATTCTTAAGCAAAAAATGCTCAATATTAATGATAGTGTATAACCAGATCTATGTTTTAATTGGTGAACAGAATGAACGGTGCTTGCTGAGTGACAGATTATTATTATTTTATTGAATTATTCGATTCTTTTGAACTAATTTTTTTTATTTATCTTAATTGTTTTATGATATAAAAATACATGAACGTGACAGTGATACCAATTGTAATTTGAGCGCACGGAATAATCCCAAAGGGAATAGAAGACATAAAATTTAGACAAATAGAAATCACCCAGAGTGCAGCATTAATAAGATCGACCTGAATACCGAGAAGACTTTAGAAGACTTGCTTATTCTCAAAATCCAGTGAATGACCATTTGTTAACATTGGTATGAAAAACTCTCAAGGATAACAATAATAATGATATAACTAACCCAAAAGGAGAATAAAACTTGGCATGAATTGGTGGGAAATTTATCCTCCCGGAATTGAGCAAGAAATTGAAATTTTTACCGTACAACTAAAAGGTATATGCACAAACCAGAATCTGTCCAGGAGAATGAGACGCATAAAATTCTTTGAGTTTTTTAGATACAAACGGATCAATTAATCCCGGCCAGAAGACCAGACCGAGGGATAATATATAAAAAAAAAAACTTACCGTATAGTGGATTTTGCTGTGAAAATAAAAGTAAGCGAAAAGAGAGGCAAGTACTTAGACCTCGTCAAAATGTTACATATTGACCAAGTCGTCAATCAGAGATATCTCTGCACAGGATGCAACTGTATAAATAAACGGAAGCAGTCATATGGTTGAGCGGAAATGGTGGGCGTTGGGAAATGATATATACAGACGTGAGGTACAGTCAGTCTTGTGTCAGTCTCAGGTTGTGGTCTGAAGAGATTTAGTCCATTATGAAGAGCGCCAGCGAGTGGCTGAGCACCCCACTGGAGCAGAGTCCCATAGTGTGGACCACAGTGGGCCTCCAGTTGAGTACCTCCGGCTGAGCAGCCGAAAAAGTACTAAGTGGGACCTTGAATATAACACAGCGGGGTATGGTCAAGAGAGGATGATGTCATGGGTCATCATGGCAGTCTGTCTTCGTCTTCCTTCGTCTCCGTCCAAATATCTCTCACACCACAGAAGCTTTGACCCTTTCAAAAGAAATAAAGACAGATTTTTGTTAAAAGAAAGAGTCATTCCTTTATTCCTTGTTATGGCTATATAACAAAAAAATTGTTGACTATTAGAGGGACGATGATACTAATTATAATTTGCGCAATTGGAACAGTTGCAAAAGGTTTGGGAAGGGTGTTGGAAGAGTTAAAAATCAGCGAACGAATCAAGACCACCTAAACTACAGAATTGTTCATATCAGCCAGAATACTGAGGAGAGTTTCGGACAGCAGTGGAGACTTGCAGTCACTCAGACTTCAGTGAGAGACCATCAGCTTATAATAATAATAATAATAAGACCATCAGCTAATAATAATAATAATAATAATCAATTGTGAAAAAATTAAATTGGACCGTATGAATATGCACAACCATATCCATATTAAAAAAATATTGAAACATGCAACACACTAACTTCCCTGAGATTTTGAGATACAGATCGTTTGGGGCACGTCTGGTGGTGTAATGATTATCAAGCTAAACTAGGGAGGTGCCCGTGGTGTAGTCGTTATCGTCGTAGGAATTGGACACGGCGACACGAGTTCAAATCCTGGACGAGACTGATTGCATTTCACATAGCACTGATACCCTTGGGAAAGGTATGAATCCAATTATTCTCCCTCCAGCTATGGGTAAATAGTAGGACAGACTAGGTTCTTCAGCCTTGGTTAGGCAACTAGTCTAGGAGAAGGAAAACTCTGAATTCAAACCTGTTAAACTCCGCTTAAAAAAAACTGACCTTGTGTCATATCCTGCCCGAGCGGAGGGGTTGGTAAATAGTATCAAGCTAAACTAGCAAACCTGTACGAGTGAGTTCGAGTGTCAATGGGTGCCCCATTCATTTGGCCTTTAGCCGCATCGAAGCAAGGAGCTTCGTAAATTAATATCGCTCAATTTAGGCCAAAAGACCAGTGATTATCAACAAAAGTAAAAAAGAGATAACTATCTAGACCTTGATAGATACATGAAAGTGACGGTGATATCAATTGTTATTAACTCGATCGGTAAGGTCATCAAGGGATTTTTACAGAGACTTAGAGGACTTAGAAAGAAGAGGAAAGATGAAGCCCCTCCAAACGACAGCATTGATGAGATCGGACATAATATTAAGAATCCAGGAGACTTGAGGAGACTTGCTGTCACTCAAACTCTAATGAGAAGCCATTACCTAACGCTGGTGTGAAAAACTCTCAAAAGAGTAAAATAATTATAATAATACTGAAAATAATATTTTTTAACGAATGTTGGAAGAGTGGAAAAACAGAAGACGAATTTATACAACAGCATAGTTAAGATCGGCTGGAATATTTAGAAGGGTCCTGGAAATCTGGAGTTACTTACAGTCATTCAGACTCTAGATAAATACCTATAGCTGACGCTGGTGTGTAGAAATTACTAGTGGAGGAGGGCAATAAGATTAATAATAACATAATCTCGGCCCGACAAATACACCTCATAATTATCAACAAAAAAAGAGAACTTACAAAATTGAGGACTTTGCTGTCTCAGCTGACCACCGAGTAAAATTGAAAGAGAGTAAAAAAAGAATTAATACCTCCACCTTGGTTGGAAATTGAAAAAATGTTGAACATGAAAGTGATGTTTATACCAATTATAATTGGGACTCTTGGTACAGTCACCAAAGGAGTGATAGGAAGACTGGAGGAGTCGGAAATAAAGGACGAGGGGAGACCATCCAAACTATTGAATTACTGAAATCAACCAGAATACAGAGAAGAGTCTCGGAGACTTGATAAGACTTGCTGTCACTTAGACTCCAGTGAAGACCATCAGTTAACACTGATGTGAAAAACTCTCAAGGAATAATAATAATAATAATAATAATACGAAACAATAAATCACATAATAAGCGAATGTAGCAAATTAGCGCCGAAGGACTATAAGACTAGACACGACTGGGTGGGCAAGGGGATCAACTGGGAAATGTGCAAGAAATTTAAATTTGACCATGCAAACAAATGGTATAAGCACAACCCAGCACCTGTCCTAGAAAATGACACACATAAACTCCTATGATACTTTAACATACAAACGGATCACATAATCTCGGCCAGATGACCAGACCTTATTATAATCAAAAACAAAAAAAGAGAACTTGGAAAATTGTGGACGTTTCTGTCCCGGCAGACAACAGAATAACACTGAAAGAATGTGAAAAGAAGGATAAGTACCTCGACCTGGCTAGAGAATTGAAAAAGCTGTGGAACATGAAAGTGACGATTGTGCCAATTGTGATTGATGCTTTAGGAACAATAACTAAAGGATTATTAAAAGGCCTGGAAGACTTGAAAGTTGGCGGACGGGTAGAGACTATCTAAACGATAGCATTGCTGAGAACGGCCAGAATCCTGAGACGAGTCCTGGAGATTTGAGCAGACATGCTGTCACTCAAACTCCAATGAAACACCATCAGCTAACACTGATGTGAAAAATAATAATAATAATAATAATAATACAATCTCAGCCTGACCTTATAATTATCAACCAAAAAAGAGAACTAGCAAAATTGAGGACTTTAATGTCTCGGCTGACCACAGAGTAAAATTGAAAGAAAGTGAAAAGAAGAATTAATACCTGGACCTTGAAAGGGAACTAAAAAAACTGTGGAACATGAAAGTGACGTTTATACCGATTATAATTGGCGCTCTTGCTACAGTCACCAAACGATTGATACAAAACTGGAGGACTTGTAAATAAGAGGACAAGTGGAGACCATCCAAACTACTGCAATATTGAGATCGGACAGAATACTAAGAAACATTCTGTAGATTTGAGGAAACTTGCAATCACTTAAACTCCTGTGAAATGCCGTCAGCATTAGCTGATGTGAAAAACTCTCAAGGAATAATAATGATAGTAATAACAATAATACGAAACCATTAATCACATTAAAAGTGAATGCAGAAAATTAGCGCAGAAGGAGTATATGACAAGATACGACTGGGTGGGCAAGGTGATCGACTAAAAAATGTGCGAGTAATTTAAATTTGACCATATGAACAAATGGTTTATGCACAACCCAGCAGCTGTCCTGGAGAATGACACACATAAACTACTATGGGACTTTAACGTACAAACGGATCACCTAATCTCGGTCAGGAGACCAGACCTTATAATAATCAACAAAAAAGAGAACTTGCAAAATTGTGGACTCTGCTGTCCCGGCGAACCACAGAATAAAACTGAAAGAATGTGAAAAGAAGGTTAAGTACCACTACCTTGCTAGGAGATTTTAAAAAAACAATAGATCATGAAGGTGACAATTAGACAAATCATGTTTTGTGCTTTTGGTACAGTAACTAAAGGTCTATAGGAAATGGAGGACTTGGAGGTTGAAGGACGAGTGGAGACCATCCAAACTACAGCATTATTGAGAACGACCAGAATACTAAGAAAAGTCCTAGAGTCTTGAGGAGACTTGCTCTCACTCGGTCTTCAGTGAATGACCATCAGCTAAAACTGATGTGAAAAACTCTCAATAAGTAAATAATAATGATAATAATAATAAAGAAAAAAACTAGATCCTCCTATACAAACTATTCGAATATGTAACCAGAACATAGGGATGTAATTCGGCATAGAAAACTGTGCCGTGCTGAAAATAAAAAGTTGAAAACAAAAAACAATAGAAGGAAGAGAACTATCAAATAAAGAAAGTATAAGAACACTTGAAGAAAAAGAAAATTATAATTACGAGAAAATATTGGAATCGTTCACCATCCAACAAACAGAAATAAAAGAAAATTTGGAACAGTGTACTTCAGGAAAACAAGAAAACTTCTCGAAACAAAACTTGGCAACGGACATCACATCAAAGGAATAGACACCTGGGCTGTTCATCTTATTAGACGCTCTGGACCATTCTTAAACTGAACAAGGACATTTTTGTGCCAGAAATTGGGAAATCGGAGATATGTAATAATAGCGAGAGAGAGAGAGAGAAGTCAAATACTTGGTAATAAGATATTTATTCAATCAGAAATTCAAATACATTCTAACTTGCGTCTGTTTGACAGCTAATTAATAAGATGGACGCAACAAATCTACATAGGAGGTAGGTAATCCTATACAACAGAAATCAAGAAGTTGAAGGAAACTGATGGAGATTGTTGGGTATCACCCACCTTTTTCCACACAATGAACTAGTCTATCTGCCATATATAGCAGTAGCTACTAATACCAGGGCAGACTAGAAGGTGAAGAGCAGCTTCTTATAGGAATATTATTAGAGCGTTGGAGACTGGAGATCGCACTAGATCACATTACTTGCTACCGTAATAACGGAAGCCAATACTATCGGTGGACTATATCTTTATTCTGTATTCACTAATCCTATGTTCTTGTCTGCGAGTAGTCTCTATATTGTATATACTTTTTCCTGAGAATATATCTCTATTTCCTCTCATATGGTGGTTTGTTCTTTATTTAATATTACAAGCGTTCACTAACCAGAACGCAACAGATATGCACAGAGCCTTATACCTGAGAGAAAAGAGCCAATAGGAGTCAAAAAAAGAAGGAGGAAGAGGACCTACTAGCGTTAAGGATCATGTAGATGCAACAATAAAAAGGATTCGAGGACAATACAAAAAAGAGCAAAGAAAGCCCAATAAAAGCAACCAGGTTAACAATCTCTACGATTGGACACAGTAAAAATAGCAAAAAAAAAAAAACTTGAAGAAAGACAACTGTATGGATACTTCAAGCGACAAATTGTGTGTAGCACTACGGTACCTTGTCAAAAGTAGTAACACAAGATAATACAAAACAATCTTTTGTTTACAGGCAACGAAAGTTGATTTCTTGCTGCATCGTTTAGAGTCGTCGGTGAAACGAGAGATGGGTAAGGAATGAGTTACCTGATAAGATAGACGAAGACTATAAACTGTGACAGACGAAAGAGTCAAGCACAAACTTAGTCATTTCTTCTCCACCTGGTGGTGAATTTCAAAAATGCAATCTGGACGTGAGGACCCTTTAGAAGAACGATATGCAATAAGATTTTGTTTTAAACTTAAAAGAAAATGCCACAAAACGCATGGAATTCTTCAGACTGCTTTTCGACCATCTTGCATGAATCGAGAATCAGTTGTTGAGTGGCATAAGAGATTCAGTGAAGGCCAGGAGTCTGTGAGGGATGATGAGAGCTGTGGGAGGAGTAAGGTAGTCAGTAGACCAGAGTTGTTTGGCCAAAGGGTTAGGGTTAGGGTTACTATGTTGAGGTTTTAAGGGAGTTCAGGAATAGATTCCGCCGGAAGAGGTCAGCACTCTTCAAATCGGGTCAGTAGCATTTCCCCCACTACAATGCACCAGTCCACAACTCCATCCTTGTCACTGACTATTTAAGCAAGATGGGCATCAAGACAGTTACCCACCCTCCTTATAGTCCACCCCTATCGGGGCCTCGTTTAGTCTACGGATTCTCTGCTTCACTTCGTCTGTTTCTGTTCTTTCTGATCCTGGCGTATTTGAATCTCTTTCTTATATA
>CAUZXS010001532.1:135000-155000 GCA_963585895.1 Sepioteuthis lessoniana
AACGTTTAACGTCGACTTTACATCATAATAAATTCCCCTATTTCTATTGTGTTTTTCTGTTTTTTTTCATATATATATATATATATATATATATATATATATATGTTTAATATACATTTATATATTCAAACGTATATATATATATATATATATATATATATATATATATATATATACGTTTGAATATCTGAATGTATATTAAAGATCTTGTTTTATTAAATAGCACAAATCCCTTGTGTTCTGGAGTCGACCTGCCGTGTGCTGGGTGGGTTTATTGTGCTAACTGCCTAGTCCTAAGAAGCCTGTTTGGCTGGGCTGGGCTGATTTTATGACTTTGCGCCTGAGGCGCCCTAAAATGTGGACTGCTGTCGGGATCATGCATTTTTTGTGTGTGAGTCTCGATTTTCGCTTTGCTCCCCACGATAAAACGATTCTGTGCCAAATCCAGCCTGGTGAGAGGTTCGATAAATATCAAACTTAACTTCTATTCGAACTGGCATTCAAATCCTTTGATTCAATTTGTATCGATATTATAAAATAGTTCACATTTTTATAGGATGAATAGAAATATTGGGTCTGTGGATATGTAAATCTATAAAACATTATCTTAAAAACCGGCTCATTTATGTGTGTTCATCAATGGTCCAGGAGACATGTGTTCAATCCCAGGTCGAATCATACCAAAGACTTTTTAAATGGTACTTGATACATCCTTGCTTAACAATCAGCAATATAAAGTATGTATCAAGGGTAAAATGGAGCAATCTAGGGAAAGGAGTAGCGCCCTCCCCTACATCTCGGTGTAGTAGCTATTGAATAGGGAACCTTCTGGTCGCCAACTACTTTATTTTATTTGATAAAATAAGTCGAGTAAAGTTGGCGACCGTAGTCGAGGGCGACCAGAAGGCTCCCTTTTCGATAGCTACTACACCAAGGTGTACGGGAGGGCGCCACTCCTTTCCCTAGATTTCTCCACTTTATCCTTGATACGTACCTTATATCGTTGAGTGTTAAGCAAGGAAGTTTGAAGTACCATTTTTAATGTCTTTGGTATGACACGACCTGGGATTGAACCCAGGTCTCCCGGATCATTGGCGAATACTCTACCCGCTATTGTCCGCATGGACTATAAAGTATTCATCAAGACTACATTTAAAAGTTGTGATTTTAAATAAATAAATGAATAAAAATCACGAGAAAATCTGGAAAAAAACAAAACAAAACAAAATAAGCAAACAATCAAACAAATACGGAATGTTGAAATATTAATATGGATATTGAGCAATTTTTTACGGAAATTTTTATTTCTATTTTCATTTGATATATTTGTCGATATTTACATAAATATATAAGATATTGGATAAATCATTTGAACCTTACTGCATCGCAATATTCTTTTATGTCTAATACCCGTCCTGCCACACACAGATAAAAAGACATACAGACAGACAAACAGATGCACACACATATATTGATATTTCTCATTTATAAAAAACAGAATGTAAACAAAATTATCACCCACGGTTTTAGTACCCACCTTACAGCTCATTGGACGTGAAACTTAGAGTCCTGGGTAATATTTGGTACTGTAACCATTCCAATATCAATTTACATAACAGCATCGAACACTTGAAATAAAATTTCATACATGTTGAGCAATCACTTTCCCAAATGCTTTATATTAATAAACAAATGAAATTAAATTTATATATATATATATATATATATATATATATATATATATATGTGTGTGTGTGTGTGTGTGTGTTTATGTGTCCATGCCTATATATTTGTGTTAGTATGTGCGTGTATGCGTGCAGTATGTGTCCGAATGTGTGCTTGTGTGTCTGTGTATGTGAGTGTATCTTGATAGACAAAACGTTTCAATAAATTTCCGTGTATGTCAATATAAATGAAATATTTTTATTATCAGTAGTACTGAGTATATGAATCAGAATGCATTTTAGATATTAATACATTTCGATACTGATATGTATGTATGTATCTATATATCTATCTATCTAAATTGATCTATATATTTACACATCCAATAGCACACACACACACACACACACACACACACACACATACATATATATATATATATATATATATATGCATATATGCACACACACACACATATATGTAGGAAGAGAGAGAGAGCGAGATAAATAAATAGAGAGAGAGAGAGAGAGAGAGAGAGAGAGAGAGAGAGAGAGAGAGAGAGACGCTGATCGATAGAGAAATTGAGATAGTTTGATTGAAAGATGGCTGTCTATAACAACTGCATATATTCTATTTATTAATCATCAGTGTTTAATTTATTCATACGTTAAGAGTTAAAATAAATCTGTTAAGATATATATATATATATATATATATATATATATATATATATATATATATATATCAAATACCTCCTCTTGTAAAATTTTCGATTATTTTCATCGATTAAATCCATGTCGAAATAAGAAATTCTGAAAGTCGTTTCATCATAGCACTTTAAATTATCAAGAATTATTAAAACAAACATTTCTTATTTTCTATTTTAAAAAAATGGATAATCTAATATTCATTTTTTAAAACCCTAACTCAATGCACACACACACACACACACACACACACACACACACACACACACACACACACACACACACACACACATAAATATATATATGTTCAGTCAGCGTCCGAAGACAATGGGTGTAGATTATTTGTGGACTTTTCAACCTTAAATCGCGTGGAGTCATCTGATGAGACGAAGAGTATAATAATATTCTTCACCGACACAAATTTATAATGACAATTTAACGAGGTTTGAGTTTTTTCTAATTGCATTATATATATAAATTTATATATATATATATATAATGCACCACTTGGACGCTAACAAAAAGGCTGGAGAAGGAGCTAGACGGCAATTACACAAGAATGTTGCGCGCAGTATTGAATAAGTCCTGGCGGCAACACCCCACAAAGCACCAACTATATGGCCACCTTCCTCCCATCACGAAAACTATCCAAGTTAGACGAACCAGACACGCAGGACACTGCTGGAGAAGCAGAGTCGAGCTCATAAGTGATGTACTCTTATGGAGCACTCACATATGGCAGAACAAAAGCAGGACGACCAGCTAGAACATACATAAAGCAGCTATGTGAGGATACGTGAGATAGCCCTGAGGACCAGCCAGAGGCGATGAACGATAGGGAAAAGTGGCGAGAGAGGGTCAGAGATATCCGTGCAAGCGGTACGACATGATGATGATGATGTATATATATATATATATATATATAGTTCAGTCGAAATAACTTTGATACTAAAAAAATAGTTTTCATTCTACAAACTGATTCGCTCCATTATCAATTCATTTTTCGTCGATTCTTTTTTTCGCATTTCACCTCGTTTAAATATATTATAAAAAGATAAAGAAATTTCTTTATAAAAAAAAAAACAATATTTCTCCAAGCGATGACATAAGTTCAAACCTATTTGTAAACCACTAGAAAATAAACAACACTGGAAAAAAAGATTCCTATTATCAATTTATACATTCATACATACATACATACATATATATATATATATATATATATATATATATATATATATATATATATATATTAATTTTTTTTAAGAGTGTATCTTTAGGCTGCAACTTATTATTCAAGCATGTTTTGTTAAAGACGATGGAACACTGTTTATTATTTTTAATTTTATTTTTTCAAGACTCTTTGTTATCTTTCTAGTGTCGGGATCAAGATGGTAAAGGAATTTTCCCATATCTTCCGCCCAAGCGCTTTCGACAATAATTTTGGATATCATCAGGCGTTGTGTAGTTTTGAGTTGACTGTTGAGGTTTTACTGTTTTGATAATTAGTAACGTTTTGTTTTGAAGTAATAGGTTGGAACGTTTTCAGCGTTTCACATTAACCCCGATGACCACCAAAAGTATGGTCGAAAGCGCTTGGGCAGAAGATATGGAGCAATTCCTTTACCATCTAGATGGTAAAATTCTTTTAAAACCCTTTTTCGTTTACATTTATTATTATATATGAAAACATATAAAAGTTTGTTGTTTTTTTTAATTATTTCTTATTTTTTGGTCACCAATAAATCTTAATTTTTTCAATTAGTGCTAAGTTAGAGAACAATATTTTTAGTTAATGATTTTTTGAAAAAACAAAACAATATAGTTTTAATTCAAATTTCTATTCACCTTCTAAAAATTTAAAGATAAAAGAAGATAAGAATTCGTTTTACAATATTCTCTCTAACTATCATTTTGTTTTTGTTTACATTAAAAATATTCAATATGTATTCGATTTTTCTTATAACCATTGGTATCTGTTCATATAAACCTTGAAATGAAACCATGTCGATAAATAGACAATTAAAAGATTTATTTTCATATTTCAATTCTTTTTTTCTTACTCTGTTAAGAAATTTTAATCCGAGTCATTCGAATAAAACTCCTTTTCTGTGCGTACAAATTTTAGGCACATTAAAAGATGCATTTTTATAAAAGAAAATTATCAATAAATATTATTAACGTCATCAGCATCATAATCTTCAGAATCTTTCAGACTCACCAAATCACCTCATCACGTGACAAGAATATCCTTCAACGCTAGATTAAATCTACCAAAGTTTTTGAACGGTTTGTAGAGCTCTTCTTGTGAATTCATTTTTTATACTAACAATTGTTAAATTCGGTAGTATCTTGAGACTCTCATTGGAGATTTCTCCAGAGTCGGCTGGGGCTGTAGAATACACCGACTGCACCCTTGCCGAGGGGTAAGACCCATCCCCAATAAATGTCCTGTACATGACACTAAACAGTCTGATGGTGAGGTCCCAGTAATGCTGGGGCCCTGGGGGATACGGAGCACCCCTTCATTGCCATTGCTCCCAAGTCCACTCTGGCCCTGCGTGGTAGCACCTGATTGGGCCCTATCTATGGGTTAAATAGAACTAACGGCATACGTATGCTAAACTGAATTGTTTGATTAAACTGAATAGCTTGAAATAGAAATGTTTTGGACAATTAAACCGTTCTTACTTTTAAACTATGTGCTTATGCAAAACTGAATTATTTCAAATAGAACTGTTTTTTGACATTGAAACTGTATTTACACTAAACTGAATTGTTTAGCATAGAACTGTTTTGACATGTAACTGTGATTAAACAAAATCTATACTTATACTAACTGAATTAGCTGAATTAGAACTGCTTGACTAAACCGAATAGCTCGAAATAGAAATGTTTTTCACAATTAAACTGTAGTTACATTTAAACTGCGTGCTTATGCTAAACTGAATTATTTGAAATTGAACTATTTTTGACATTGAAACTGTACTTACACTAAAGGGAATTGTTATATATAACTGATTGAATAGTTTGAAATAGAAATGTTTTTGACAATTAAACTTTGTACTTATGCTAAACCGAATTGTTTGAAATAGAACTGATTATTTACATAAAAATGGATTTGGCGTTAAATAACCTACAAGGGTTGATATGCGATAAAACCCACCAAAACAAACCAAACCATCATTGGAGATTAAGTGATAGAGGTTCTTCTTCAATAACTAGCAGTTTTCACAATAGCAAATCCGATTTTAGAAAAGTTAATTTCTGAAGATTTGATCTCTATTCTATTCATTCTAACATTTATGTGTTATTCAGTGCTAAAGTCATCCTTATAGAATAGCATAGATAAACTATCGGTTATATGGAAATCAGACCTGACCGATAAAATTAAACGCAGTTTCTTCCAAGCAGCGGTCGATACTACTATATGGATGCACTACATGTATTAAATTAGAATGCTTGAAACCATATAACTGTGCGCCAATTATTTCTACGAAGAATACTTACTTGAAGCTACATGTTTTTTTTTAAACAAATGATTATCCTTTATCATATTTACCAACCCCTCCGCTCAGGAAGGATATGACACAAGGTCAATTTTTAAGCGGAATTTAACAGGTTTGAATTCAGAGTATTCCTTCTCCTAGACTAGTTGCCTCACCAAGGCTGAAGAACTCAGTCTGTCCTTCTATTTACCCATAGCTGGAGGGAGAATAATTGGATTCATACCTTTCCCAAGGGTATTAGTGCTATGTGAAATGCAATCAGTCTCGTCCAGGATTTGAACTTGTGTCTCTTTGTCCATTTCCCACGACGATAACCATTACACCACGGGCACCTCCACAAATGATTATCCTTTATTACTAGAAACCATATAATTTCTTACAGAAAAAAATGTAAAGAAAAGTAAATACTGACTTCGGCACTGAATATCCCAACAAAGATTGATAAGCTTAAAATCAACTAGCCAACCAACCATATTCTTCATCATTATCAAATTTATATTTTCTATTATTTATTTGTTGTTCTAATTGTTTCATTTACCCCAGTCGGCTAGGCTTACGGTGAAATCACACTGAAAGCACCGGTTCTCGTTCGATCACCGAAACCCAGTCGGCTAGTGCTGTAGACTACACTGATTGCATCTCAGTGGTGGGATAAGTCACCTCCCTCATCAATTAGTGTCCCAGATATGAAATTAAACCATCTGATGGCGAGGCCTCAGACTAGACGCTTTGAGGAATATGGAGTGCCCCCTCAATGCCATTGCTTCAATGTCCACTCTGGCTCGGAGTGGTAGCACCTGATAGACTCCTATCTATGGGTTAATTAGAAATGTTTGACCTTTATAATACAAATGTTTGAAATTTAAACGGAATACAAACAAATGACTTATTCTAAATTGAATCGTTTGAAATAGAACTGTTTGATTATTTAACAGTGTATAAACAAATGACTGATGTTTAATTGAATTTTTAGAGATACATAGAAATAATTGGAACCATATAAGAGTGTGATAAATAAATGAAACTAGTCTCGTTTAAAAATGTTATCCACAAAATATGTTTACAAATCATTTATAATTAATATATGTGTTATATAGTCACATATGCAGATTCACATCTACATACGTGCACATATATATGTAGAATAATTCACAACGACACAACGATAAAGACAGATGCACGAAGGAAGACGCAGGAAGATTTCTTTACAAATATATTTTACCTCTCACTTTATTGCAAGGGTTCGAAAGGCTTGTTCAAGGGTTGCATGTGAGAGGGAGCTGGAGACCGAACATAAACTGTAATATCTTGACCCCACTGTTATAACCGTCACGTTGTGTCTTTCTTGTTCTCCTGATGCTGGGGTCCACTCCATCGGGGTTCCCGAGGGCCCTCTCGGTCGGGTGTGGCTTTCCCTACGACATCTGGTCTCTAGCTGTCTGGAATTCTACTGGCAACTTCTTCTTGGGCTCGAACTCAACTGAGTTAAATAATTATTCAACGCCCACACGATCGCCCACTGGATCTTTGAAATCGAATGTTTAATCGTCATCAAGCGGAAATAACTGTCATGCAGTTCACAGGTGCATCACTGTAGTGGCACCGTGGGACCTTCACCTTGTCCCATATTGTAAGCCTTAATCCGCCCATGCGATCTCTTTCGATTACTGGCCATTGGAATGTGTCACTTCTTTCCGGTGCATCACCTTGGAATAGCATTTTTGGGGCCGAGTCGAAGGTCAAAATATAACATATGTATAAACAGGATTTGGAATTAGATAAATTGCAATGGTTGATATGCTATAAAACTTAACCCAAAACAAACGTTATAGTTTTATGTATCTAATTGTTCTTTTTTTTCGCAAATGATTTGTTATTCATTTTATATCATCATTATTATTGTGTTTTATACACTTGCAAGTGTATACACCAGAAATATCTCTGAGGATTAAGTGACAATCACCTTTCTCAGATTCCCACGTTTTCCTTTGTCCACTTGCAAATTCTATTTATGTCATGGTCTGGGCAGTCTCTTATATTCCTCTAATTTCTAATTAGTTCAGTCTTTATTCTAGTGTTTTTGGTACAGTTCCAAGTGCGCTAACTATTATGGGCACTACCCTAAACTTCATACTTCTCCCCAGTTCCCTGGCGAATAACTGGAATCTCTCCAACAATTAGTTGACTCTGTGAGCTTTTCCTACCAGTTGTAACGACTGGTTTTCACTGAAGTTCGAGTGATAGCCAATCTCCTTGGCTCTCCAGGACACTTCTTAATATTCTTGCTGACCTAGTGAGTAGCGGTTTGGCGGTCTCAATTCTTTGTCGTATTTATTGTTCTTCCAGTTTCTTTTCTTGGTTTTTCGCTACAGTTACGATGGCTCCAACAATGATTATCAAACTGTCACCTTCATGTTCCGTGATTTTTTCTGTTCCGTTAGACGAACCAGACATGCAGGACACTGCTAGAGAAGCAGGGACGAGCTCATAAGTGATGTACTCCTATGGACCCCCACATATGACAGGGCAAAAGCAGGATTACCAGCTCGAACATACATTCTGCAGCTATGTGAGGATACGGGATGTGGCTCTGAAAACCTACCCGTGGCGATGAATGAGAGGGAGAAGTGGCGATAGAGGGTCAGGGATATCTGTACTAGCAGCATGACATGATGATGGTGATGATGTTGAAGCTAGTTTTTCGCCTTCCTTTGGGTTTATTCTATTATCAAAAAACACGTGTACCGACAATGTGATAGTTTTCCTTCATCATGATTAGAGAAACTGAAACAATCCGAAATAGGTTTTCAAAGAGGTAGGAAGAAAATCTGAGGAAGAAATGAACTTATCTAGATGAAAGAATTACTTAATTGGTTAGAATACATGATAAAGTGCTGGGGATAATAAGAAAACTTGCAGTTAGTTGATCTTTTATAAAAACCACTTGTTCCTATAAGTGTAAAACCCCAGTCCGTACAAATAATAGAAATCAGTAATATTGTTTTATTGATCCCGGAGGAAAGATTCACAGAACGACTGATGAACAAATAATTAATGCAAGCTATTAAAATGAAGTTAGCATATATGTTCTGCTCGATTAAGTAAAAACGATCTCTTCATTTTTTTCTGTGAGAAGACCTTTGATGTTCGTTTTTCGTCCACAAGTATATTCGAAACAGTTCTTTTTCAATTACATCAGATTTCTTTTGAGGGTCCTAACTATGGGTCAAATAGATAATGTTTAGAATGACTTTGAACATCATTTATATATAGACTCTCATAATATTGAAATTGTAAGTAAGTGTGCAGTGTCTACCTATTTAAAATAGTGTTGGACTACGTGGATTTGCTGCAAATTATTTGTATTAGATTTGTAAATTCTCAGTATCTGACAGAAATACGATTAGTAAATTATTTATAAATTATCATATTTACCCAACCCCTCCGCTCGCGCAGGATATGACACAAGGTTAATTTTATAAGCGGAGTTTAACAGGTTTGAATTCAGAGTTTTCCTTCTCCTAGATTAGTTGCCTAACCAAGGCTGAAGAACCTAGTCTGCCCTACTTGTTATCCAAGCTACTTGAAACCATAATAACTTTTTTTAAGATTATTAGAATTAAATAAAAATACTAGAAACCATGTAAATGTTTTAAAATTAAGATTATTGAGGGGAGTACTTGAAACCATATAACTGTGTGCAAATTATTTGTATGAGAGAGGAATACTTGTAATCATACAATCATTATCGAATTAAGATTATTGAGGGGAGTACTTGAAACCATATAACTGTGTTCAAATTATTTTTATCAGACAGGAATACAGGAAACCATTTAGTTTTTTGCGAATTAAGATTATTGATAGGAATCTTCATCATCAGCAGCATGTCGTCCTGGTAGCACGGATACACCTGACCCTCTCTCGCCACTTCTCCCTATCGTTCATCACCTCCGGCAGGTATTCTGGACTACATCCCGTATCCTCACATAGTTGCTGAATGTATGTTCGTGTTGGTCGTCCTGCCTTTGCTCAGCCATGTGTGGGGGTCCATAAGAGTACATCACTTATGAGTTCGTCCCTGCTTCTCTAGCAGTGTCCTGCATGTCTGGTTCGTCTAACTTGAATAGTTTTCGTGATAGGAGGCAGGTGGCCGTACAGTTGGTGTCTTGTGGGGTGTTGCCGCCAGGACTTGTTCAAGATTGCTCCCAGCATTCTTGTGTAATTGCCGTCTAGCTTCTTCTCCAGCCGTTTTGTTAGAGTCCGTGTAGTGCATCCATATAGCAGTATAATCAAAATCCGATAGATAGATGGATGAAGGGATGCATCCTCTCCTTCCCTAAAAAGGGAGACCTCAGATTTGCCAAAAACTACCGAGGCATAACACTTACATCCATAGCAGCTAAAATCTACAATGCCCTACTACGAAACCGCATAGAACCCAAAATCGACAACATCCTTAGGAAAAACCAAAATGGCTTCAGAAGAAATAGATCCACGATTTCACGAAAATTAACCATCCGTAGTATCCTTGAAGGTGTACGGGCAAAAAACCTACAAGCGACATTACTATTTGTCGACTTTACCAAGGCCTTAGATTCCATTCACAGAGGAAAGATGGAACAAATCCTACTTGCATATGGTCTACCTAAAGAAACCGTAGCAGCAATAACGATTCTCTATAGAAACACCAAAGTAAAAGTACGATCACCAGATGGAGACACAGAATACTTCGACATTGTAGCAGGAGTACTACAAGGGGACACGCTAGCTCCATACCTCTGTATCATTTGTCTAGACTACGTACTTTGAACATCGATTGACAAAATCAGAGAGAACGGCTTCGAGCTGACAAAGAAAAGAAGCAGGAGGTACCCCGCAAAAACAATTGGTAGGAATACTTGAAAATAAATAACTTTTTAAATTAAAACTATTACTGGAAAACCTAAAACTGTGCAAATCATTAGAGTTAGATAGGAATACTTGAAACCTAATTACGTAAAACAAATAATTTGTCTTTAGAATACTTAATTATATTAAAAATAGTTTACTTGAAGCTACAAATACTTTTTCGTTATATCATTGAATTATTAATATTGCTATATAATGTAAAATTATTATTTTATACCTTTCGGGGTTTTTACACTTGCGCCAGTTAGTTGTCTTTCACAGGAGTTTGAGTGACAGCAAGTTTATTTAGGTCTCAAGGACTCTTCTCAGTATTCTGTCAGATCTCAACAATAATGTAGTCTGGAGGGTATCGATTCTTCCTCTGATTTCAAATCCTTTAAGTCCTCTTTCCAAAGTTTTGGGGGACCTTAGAAGATCAACCACAACAATTGGTATCGCCATCACCGTCATATTCTAGAGCTTTCTTAGTTCTCATTTTGAATCTGACTATTTATTACTCTCTTCGGTTTCTTTTTATTTCTTCTGTGTCATCGATCTTACAAAAACTAAGAATTAAAAAATAAACTAATTCATATTTCTGTCTTAAATATCTGTGCTGCTGACATTCACACAAAGATGAGATATGTACGACAAATCTCAAGTCAAGGTAAGACTTAACATTTTGAAGGAATTAATTTTTATTTATTGCGGACTTTTTGTCCTCATCTTGGTAGTTTTTGTGTAGTTTCTTCTTTCACAACGTTTCGGCCAAATTTCACCTCTGGCCTTCTTCAGGTCATTTACCGCGACCTCGGATAGGAATGCTGAATCTTGTAACCGTATCCCCAGTAATTACTGCCTTCTATAGTTGTTGTCTATCGCACCACGTTTTTGACGAAGTAAACCTCTGGCCGTCTTGGGTAGGATTTGAAACCGCTATCTTCTGAAAATGCTCTCCTGGAACCGTAGAGACTCAACGCCTCTATCCGCTGCGCCACGGGCCCCGAAGCGGCGATCAAGGATGAATTTTTTGGTCTTATAAATCCAATTATTTGTTCTTCTTATCTGGTCTTCCATAGTCGGGTCCGTACCAAATTTTATAATTGTCTTTAATTGGAATCATTTTGAGATGAGGCTTCTTATTCTGGGAATTAATTTTTATTTATTGTGGACTTTTTGTACTCATCTTGGTAGTTTTTGTGTTGTTTCTTCTTTCACAACGTTTCGGCCAAATTTCACCTCTGGCCTTCTTCAGGTGATTTACCGTAACCTCGAATAGGAATGCTGAGTCTTGTAACCGTATCCCCAGTAATTATTGCCTTTCCATAGTTGTTGTCTATCGGACCCCGTGAACGAACCTCATATATAAATATAGGAAGAAAATAGATAAAAAGAATTAATTCAAAAGTGATGAATTTATTATGATTGAAAGTCAACGTTTAAATGTTTCGGTTTTAATAAACTTTCATCAGGACTTTAAGATGATAAAAATGTTGATTGAACTGCAACGGATGTTTATACATCCATCGCTGTTCAAACAACATTTTTCATCAACTTAAAGCAACATTTTTGATATAAAAATCGAAAAGTTTAAACGTTGACTTTCCATCATAATAAATTCATTATTTTTGGATGAATTTGTCTTTTCTATTTTCTTCATAATGTCAGATTTATTTCCATCATTTACCATTATATATATATATATATATATATAATGTTATAGTTATAAATAAATATATATTAGTTTTTATATATATATTTGATATCATTACTGCTTATTTGCGACCACTGATTTCATGCTGTCTTTATACGATAATCGTCAGTTTGCCTGATGATTGCCGAGTAAAAACGGCATGAAACCAGAGCATCCATGCTATCAAATATTTATAAAAATAATATACATATATATATATACATATATATATATATATATATATAATTACATTATATATATAATATAATTACATTATATAATATCTTTTATAATATCACAGATATTGAGCACTCTCAAAATTATATTGGATTTGGTCTAACACTAACACACCATGTGAGATAGAGACAAACATAAACCGTTGTAATATATATATATATATATATATATATATATATATATATATATATATATATATATGATAAGTTACGTCTCCGATATCAAGTAAAATATGATCAATAAAGATATATACTTTATGCACTAGTGGACAGCTGAACCTTGGGATTCCTAATTCTTCGTCAATAATTTCCTGCCAATATATCGGTAATAATTTTGTAAAGTTGAAATTCAAACATTATTGTAAGAACTGGAAATAATTGTTGGCGAAATTACATAATTAATGATTTCGTAACCACACATCAATCTATATATGAGATCGACGTATACTCGAGTGAATATGGAAAAAATATCAAATGATATGTCATTATCATTATCTTGTCGTGCCACCAGCTCGGATATCCCAGACCCTCTCTCGCCACTCTTCCTTATCGTTCATCGCTTCTGGCAGGTCCTCAGGGCTACATCCCGTATCCTCACAGAGCTGCTGTATGTAGGTTTTGCTCGGCCATGTGAGGGGGTCCATAGGAGATTATCCCTTATGAGCTCGTCCCTGCTTCTCCAGCAATGTCCTGCATGTCTGGTTCGTCTAACTTTGATAATTTTCGTGATGGGCGGTTGGTGGCCGTAGAGCTGCTGCTTTGTCGGGTGTTACATCCATGACTTGTTCAAAATTGCTCGTAACATTCTTGCGTAGTCGCTGTCAAGCTTTTTCTCCCTCCGTTTGGTCAGCGTCCATGTAGTATATCTATATAGCAGTATCGACACGACCGCTGATTGGAAGAAGCTGCGTTTCATTTTATCGGTCGACTGAAATGATATGTAAAAAAGATATTTTCAATAAGTTTGGGAAAAGGGAATTTATTTAGCATTCTCAGCAAAGAAAAACATGAAAGAAAAATCTCCCTCTAATCTTGCTCCATTTATCCTTGTGCCTGACGAAGTTAAACGCTTTCAAAGAGATGCGTGTTTTGAAGAATCTGTGACAGGAATAATACGATAGATAAGTGTTTCTGTATTGATTTCGATTCTCACTTGGTGCCTTATATTTTTTGTGTTAATTAACCTTATTAAATGTCTAAGGGGAAAATAATGATGTTGTTGTTAAAAATAATGAAGGTCTCTTTTGATGGACGCGCTAAAGCGAATTATAAAAGGAAAAATGAGTGACATTAATACATTTAAATCAAGTTTTGTCTTTTTGTTTCATTCTTCATCGTTTCCTCTGCAACCAGCTTTTTTTTCCGACGGAAAGAGAGATACGTCCAACGTGAGGATTATCCTTCTTACAACACCGAAATAAAAAAAATCAAATGAATCTATAGATAAACGAAAATGAAATAAGAATAAATGAATAATTCAGTAAATATATAAACAGATGTAAATTAAAAACAAATATAATAAAGCCGTAAAAAAGATTTTTTAGTTGTTGGTATTGCTATTAATATATTCTTTTTCTTTTTTGTCACTGTAACCATTTAAGAGGATTATGCATATTTATACCATTTAATAACAATTTGAGATTCAAACTGATCACCTAATCTCGGCCACACGACCAGACTTCGTGATATTAACAACAACAACAACAACAACAACAACAAAAGAAAAAAGAGAACCAACAGAAGAGTGGAGTTAGCTGTTCCTGCAGACCACAGAATAAAATTTGAAAACTCGAAAGAAGCGTAACTATCTCGACCTTGCTTGAGAGCTGAAGACGCTATATAACATGAAGGTGATGGTGATACCAGTAGTAATTTATATACTTGGAACGATCTCCAAAGAATTCATAAAGGGACTGGAATACTTGGAAATCAAAGGAGAATTAGAGACTATACAGATTACACCATTACTGAGATTGGCCAGAATACTGAGAAGAGTGCGGGAAACCTAAGAGGAATTGCCGTCACTGAAACTCCAGTGAAAGACCATCGGCTAACGTTGGCGCAAAACCTTCCAAAGGAGTAAAGTATAATGACTGAGATTGGCCAGAATACTGGGAAGGGTCCTTGAAACTTAAGGGGAATTGCCGTCACTGAAACTCCAGTGAAAGACCATCGGCTAACATTAGTGCAAAAAAACTTCCAAAGATGTAAAGTATAATAAAATCAACTGGGAACTGTGCAAGAAAATGAAATTAGACCATTCAATGAAATCGTATTTGCACAAGCTAGAATCCATCTTAGAAAATGAAACTTACAAACTTCACTGGTAATTTGAAATACAAACAGAACACTAAATACCAGCCATAAGACCTGACCTAATGATAATTTACATTAAAAGAGAAACAGCTGAATGGTGGACTTTGCTTTCTTGGTGGACCACCGAGTGAAAATTAGAGAAAACGGAAAGAGAGACAAGTACTTAGACCTTGCCAGAGAAATAAAAAAAAATTATCGAACATGAAAATAACGGTGATACCAATTATAGCCGGTGTTTTTTAGAACAAAATACAGAGAGGAGCCCTAGAGGCCCGTGAACACCAGTGAAAAAACATCAGCCTACTCTGGTGTGAAAAACTCGCAAGGAATAATAATAATAATAATAATAATAATAATAATAATAATAATAATAATAATAAATAGACTTTTCCGTAACTACAGATCAGCGAATTAAGATAAAGGAATGCGAAAACCTTCACTAGTATCTGGACTTTTCCCGAGAATTAAGGAAGTTATGGAACTTGAACATGACGGTAATACTTGTTACAGTTGGAGCCCTAGCTATGATCTCTAAGAACCTGGAAACGAGCAAGCTAGTCAGCTGAGGCTATAGAATACACCGACTGCATCTCCACATAGAGTGTCCTGAAATATTACTCAAACCAATCTGATGGTGAGGCTCCAGTAATGCTAGAGCTTTGGGGAAATCGGAGTACCTCTTCATTGCCATCATTCCGAGATCCACTCTGGCCCGGAGTGGTAGCGCCTGATAGGGTCCTATCAATGAGGGAAATAGAACTGTTTGACATTTTAAACTGTGTGCAAAAAAATTATCTATGCTAAATTGAATTACTTGAAATAGAACTGTTTGATTATTCAACAGTTTGTAAACAAATAGCTCATGTTTTATTGAATTGTTAGTAATACATAACAATACCGGGAACTATCTAACTGTGTGCAGACGAATGAGTTGTGTTGAGCTGAATTATTTGAGTTAATTAGCAGTACTTGAAACAATGATAAGCGAGTGCAGCAAACTTGCACAAAAGGAGTACAAAACTAGACAAGAAAGGTTAGAGGTTATCTAATTGGGAATTGGGCAAATAGTGAAAATTTGACCATACTAACAAATGGTACATGTATAAACCAGAATCTATCCAATGTATGAGACGTATAAAATTCTATGAGATTTTGAGATGCCAACAGATCCTTTAATCCGAATCAGAAGACCCGAGCTAGTTTTAAATAGTAATTATAATAATACTAAGAAGAGTCCTGGAGACTTGAGGAGACTTGCTGTCACTCAGACTCCAGTGAAAAACTATCGGCCAACGCTGATGTGAAAAGCTCTAATGAGTGAATAATAATAATAATAAGTTTGACCATACGAGCAAATGGTATATACACAAACCAGAATCTGTCCTTGAGAATGAGACGAACAAACTCCTCTGGGATTTAGATATACAAACGGATCACTTAACCTTGGCCAGACGACCAGATCTTGTAATAGTCAACAACAAAAAAAAAAAAAAAAAAGAGAGAACTTGCAGGATTGTGGAGTTTGCTGTCCCGGCGAACCATCGAGTGAAATTAAAAGAATGTGAAAAGAGGGATAAGTACTTCAACCTTTCAAGGGAATTGAAAAAGCTGCGGAACATGAAAGTGACGATAATAATAATTGTAATTGGTGCTCTTGGTACAGTCACCAAAGGATTAGTACCAGGACTTGGAAATAAAAGGAAGAGTAGAGACTATCTTATTGAGATCGGCCAGAATACTGAGAAGAGTCTTGGATAATTGAGGAGACTTGCTGTTACTCAAACTCCAGTGAGAAACCATCAGCTAACGTTGGTGTGAAAAACTCTCATTAAGAGAACTTATCGTATAGTGGATTTTGCAGTTCTACTGGACCTTTGAATGGAAATGAAGGTAAGAGGAAAGATTAACAAATATTTGGACTTTGCTTGAGAACTAAAAAAAGGGACAGCAGTGACAAATGTGGATGATAGTGATAACAAATACTAGATGGTGCATTTGGAAAGTTCTTCAAATACAGGGTGGAACGATGAAATTGTCGCCCTAGAAAAGACGACATGATTCCATTTCCGTTTAATGAAAACCGGTTTTCTTTTTTTTTGTTGCAGACCATCTACTAGTTGGCCAATCGTGTACAAATCCCAAGAGCGATAGGAGCCTTCTATCATGTCTGAAAGTGACAAAATGTTCAACGAATGAGATCGAAGATGCGCCGCTGTACAACCATGCTCCCTACTTATGATAACAGAACCATGGCCAGCACCCTCAAAATGCAAATCCGGACAGTTCAACGTGCCCAGGGTGATGAAAACAAAATCTCCGGCTACGGTTATGGTTTTTGGTGTGGTTTCAAGGGATGGCCACATCATGCCACCTCACATCTTCGAAGTCAGCTTGAAAGTCAACACCAAAGTGTACCTGGATATGCTGAAGAGTGTGGTGATCCCCTGGTACAATCAGGTGGCCGGTGGCAGCCCCTGGGTGTGGCATCAGGACTTGGCGCCGGCCCACAAGTCCAAAGAGACCCAGGCTTGGCTTCAAAAGGAGTGCTACGACTTAGTACCCTTCTCTTACTGGCCCCCTCCTCCTCCGACCTGAACCCGCTGGACTACTTCGTTTGGTCATACGTCGAGAACATCACCAACATGACCTCCCACAACACCAAAGCCAGCCTGATCGCTGCTATCCGCCGAATATTCACCGAGCTCCCGTCGGTGCTTGTGGAAAAGCCATGCTCCCAGTTCCGGATCTGTATCGAGGCGGTGATTGAGGCTGAAGGCAGCTACATCGAATAGATGTCAGCTCTACTACATAATCTAGTTACCTGAATTGATTTTTTCAATAAATTTTAAAAATAAAGTTGTAGTGTTGTTTTCTTTAGGACGACAATTTTATCGTTCCACCCTGTACTTAGAAAAGAGACAGGAGGAATTGGAAACCAGAGGAAGAATCGAAACCATTAAGACTACAGCATTAAAATCGGCTAGAATGATAATATGAGTCCTGGAGACCTGAGTTAACTCATTGTCACTCGATTTTCCATTGAAAGACATCCAGGAGTGAAATAATAAAAAAAGTAAAGCTGGCGACCATAGTTGAGAGCGACCTGAAGGTTTCCTTTTCAATAGCTACAACACCGATGTGTATGGGAGGGCTCTAATTCTTTCCATGGATTGCTCCACTTTACCCTTGATCCGTACCTTATACTGCTGAGTGTTTAGCAAGGAGGTATCAAGTAATTTGTAAAGTCTTCGGTATGACTTGACCTGGGATTGACCCCAGGTATCCTGGACCATTGGCGAACACTCTACCCACTAGACCAAGAAGAAGAAGAAGAAGAAGAAGAAGAAGAAGAAGAAGAAATGAAACCATAGATCACAAATAAGCAAATGCAGCAAATTAGCACAGAAAGTTTATAAGACTGGACATGACTGGGTGGGCAAAGTTATCCACTGGGAATTGTGCAAGAAATTGAAATTTGACCATACCAACAAATAGTATATGCTCAACCCAACATATGCCCTGGTGAATGACACACACAAAATCCTCTGGGATTTTGAGATACAAACAGATCACCTAATCTTGGCCTGACGACCACACCTTATAATTATTAAATCAACAAAAAGAGAACTTGCGGTATTGTGGACATGGTTGATCACAGAGTAAACCGAAAGAATGTGAAATGATTGATAAATACCTCGACCTTGCTAGGGAATCAAAAAACTGTAGAACTTGAAAGTGACGATAATACCAATTGTAATTGGTGCTCTTGGTACAGTCACCGAAAGATTATTAAAGGAACTGGAGGACTTGGAAATAAGAAGACAAGTTGAGACCATCCAAACTACTACATTATTTAGACCGGCCAGAATACTGAGAAGAGTCCTAGAAACTTAAGGAGACTTGCCTTCAATCAATTAAAAAAAAAGAGAACTTGCAAAATAGTCGACTTTGCTGTCCCAGCTGACCACAGAATAAAACTGAAAGAATGTGAAAGAAGGATAAGTACCTGGACCTTGCTAGGGAATTGAAAAAAACTATGGAACATGCAGGTGATAATTATACCAATTGTAATTGGTGCGTTTTGAACAGTAACTAAAGGATTACTAAAGGGACTGGAGGACTTGGAAGTTGGCAGACGAGTGGAGACCATCCAAACTACTACATTATTGAGAACGGCCAGAATACTGAGAAGAGTCCAGGAGAATTGAGGAGACTTGATGTCACTCAAACTCCAGTGAAAGACGATCAGCTAATACTGATGTGAAAAACTCTTTAATGTATACGACGATAATAATAATAATAATAATACCTGTCCTAGAAAATGACACGCATAAACTCCTATGGGACTTTAACATACAAATGGATCACCTAATCCCAGCCAGAAGACCAGTCCTCATAATAATCAACAAAAAAGAAAAAAAAAAGAATTTGTAAAATTGTCGACTTTGCTGTCCCGGCAGACCACAGAATAAATACGAAGGAAAGCGAAAAGAAAGATAAGTACCTCGATCTTGCTAGAGAATTGAAAAAGCTGTGGAACATGAAAGTAACGATTTTACCAATTGTGATTGATGCTTTTAGCACAATAACTAAAGAATTATCAAAAGGTCTGGAAGACTTGGAAGTTGGCGGATGGGTAGAGACTATCCAAACGACAGCATTGCTAAGAACGGCCAGAATCCTGAGACGTGTCCTGGAGACTTGAGGAGACTTGCTGTCATTCAAACTCCAGTGAAGAACCTTCAGCTAACACTGATGTGAAAAACTCTAAAGGAGTAAATAATAATAATAATAATAATAATAATAATAATAATAATAATGATAATAATAATAATAATAATAATGATAATAATAATAATAGAACATGAAAGTGACAGAGATACAAATTAAAAATGGTACGCTCTGAGCGATCTCATAAGAATCGGTAAGAGGTGGAAATCAGAGGACGAGCTAAGACCATCTAAACTACAGCATTGTCAAGATCGGC